>JAGFPH010002145.1:88294-125889 GCA_018207615.1 Philaenus spumarius
GGGTATTCAAATGGATTTGATAGTTAACATTCATTCAATTCAATATGAAGATTTTAGTATTCTAAAAAAAGACCCTGATTCTCCGTTGGCAGCACGTATGTGTCATTTAAAAACTTTAATACATCCGCACTACGTGCTTTTAATTCCTAGGCAGGCCGATTCAGCGTTGGCTTGTTTCCCTGTACAGTAAACAACCAATGTAACCTTTATGAATAATCTATTAAACTTATTTAAGTTTGTTAGTTTTTAAACTTTATAATTTGTTCAGTAGTAAAATATTTATTAACAATAAGATGAAAAAGTTTCGCAATTGTTTTATGTAATTGTCTTTAACGGCTATATGATTGACTTGTGTATAATGAAAGAAGAGTGACACCTATTTACATGATTCTGCCTGTGATAATATTATCAAATAAATAACTACACGATGCAGTAATGCTTGTATAATAATTTAGTTTGGTTATTAATGTTTAAAAGTCGTTATCGTATAGGCGCAAGTGTACACAGCTAGTTGTAACTAAACTATTAACAACTGTTTTAATTTACTATGTTCTTGAAACACTGAGGTGCAATTAGGACGCAAAATAATAACATGTGCACTAATACGCGTGTTAATATTGGAAAAATAGCAACGTAATTTGTTTACTTATTTAGATTTCAATAACTTTATTAACATCTTCAGAGTATGACATGCATATTAAATATAAACGCTGACAAACCGTCAAAGTAGTTAATTTTGCTAGTCAAATTAGAAACTATACTTTGAATGTAATAGCGTAGTAACGAAGTATACACTAATAAAATAAAAAAGCTATTGTAGTTTATGTTTATTTGTGGTAGTGAGTCATGACTTAGTTTCATACGTGAATGATAGTCCTTTAAGAACATTGTGATTACATACGTTTTACACAATAATCTAGCAAGTCAAACATTTTAGTAATTTGAAATTAAAAGTCACTTTGAATATATTAAATGCAATCTTTAAATTTCTAACATCACTTCAAAATTCATTAATGTCATTGATACAAAATCAAACTACTCTTGAATAGAACAATTTATTGGTTTTGATATTTGGAAATAAATCAAACTCTGAAATTAATTAAAAAAACTACATTATTAAAATATAAAATAAAAGTTTTAATTTTTAAATCTTTGTTGTAGTAAGTGTATTTTCTTCTGTTCGAATATTTTGACTACTCACCATCCTCTTTCTTAGTATGAGGCTAAATTTCTAAGTTTTCTCGGTTTTCCGATACCAACCTAATAACCTTAATATTTGTTTTACATTAAACATTATTATTATTATTGATATAATTTTGTTTCAACCCTCGAACCGGCAGATAACATCGGGGTGCGATCACAACGTGCTGCGACAACACATTCGTAACGCGTGATTGTATGAAATATTTATTTGACCCACTAATATTCTTCCAATCTCAAAAAGACAAAAACGTTGGAAAGGTAATGTTTCAAACTTTAATTTTGTATTTACAATTTCTTTCTTAAACGTATATTTACTTATGTAATAATCGTTTGGAAATTTTAATTTTCTAAACGTTTACTTCGCATGAAAAAAAGAGAAATGAATCACTTTTTGTTACAAGTCATATAACGGTTAGACAAACCTGTTTTGAACATAATTACCATATACCATTAGATTCATCAACATCTGGACTTCCTAATGCTGTCTTCAAAATATTCGTCACTGTTATAATGTTGATACTATGGGATTTCTTGTAAACCCTTGCTATTTTACAGATTTTTCGACCAATAAGCAAGCTCATTTGGTAATCGAATTATCAGGTTCAAATCAATATAGTAACAGAAATGTTTATATCTATGTTTAGAGGAAATTCAATAGTTTATTTCTGTATAAGTTAGATGTGGTTTAGTGTATATATGTTGGTTATAGTAATCCGCCAAAAACCTCGTTTTTATAGCTTCCTGCCGCATTTTCTTTCTGTCTTTTGTTTGGTGTACACGTAAGTTTGTTTGTGAATGTTTTATTTAGTGAAATAAATTTAAAAAATTGTATCAATATCGTGTTTCAGTTATAAAGAAATAACCTAAGTGAAGAATGTGTTATTGTGTTTGTGAGTGAAATTAGTTTTATAAAGTGATATTTATTAACCTATTTTTTTAAGATACCTAGCCTAGACAATTATATGTGATAAAGCTAACTAACCGACTAAATATTGTATTTTGAAATAGCCTTCATACAGCCTAGAAAATTACAGACCCTTATAAAATAATCAATTACCATACATTTTCATTTCTATATTATTTTGATACTAGGCCTACCGAATCTAGACTTTTAGTTTGTGAAATAGCCTAGGCCTAGACAGACAGTATCTAAAATTTCAGATAGGGAGTTTATAGTCCGTTTTTCAGATCTGAGGAAATTTTTACTTGGAAATGACAACGACTCAGATCTGTCGAACTTTGATGATGGGTGGGATGCAACAGGGGAGCTACAGTCCCTTCTAGTAGCCAGGAGATCAGGGTGATCAATCGCTGTATTGATGATTTGCCAGCGTATGACTTACCAAATTCATCCGATGACTATGATTCTTTGCTCGATTGGTCAGCAGGCTCTTCCGACAACTATGAGCCAAATATTGATGATTTGGACATTACAGATGTGGACGATTTCGTTGCCTCTCTTCAGACTATCCCAGCACATAGGCCTACACCGATAGACTTTTCTCTTCCTGGAACCTCTGCACAACCACATTTACCTTCTCCTCCTGTAGACCTACCCGACATACAACTAACAGAACAAATACCATGGGTGCGTGTTTACCCATCAGAACCGATGAAAGATATACATCCAGATTTCACTGTACCTATTACGGGGTCTCGAAACGTTCCCAATAGTAATAAACCCATTGATTTTGTTTATTTGTTCATGACAGCAGCTATGAGAAATCTTATGGTTACTCAAACCAATAATTTTTCACGTTCTTTGTTGCGTAATCTACAAGACGTTGGTCTAACAAAGCGTTATTCTAGAATCAAAGCGTGGGTTGACGTAACCGTTGAAGAGATGATGCATTTTTGGGCAATCTTGATCAACATAGGCATAACTGGTCGTCAGAATCACGAGCATTATTGGGAGACTGATGAAGATCAGCAGATACCTTTATATTCAAAACAAACGTCACTTAGTCGATTTGAACTAATTATGTCAATGTTGCATTTATCATCTGAACAAGGTGGAGATAACAACCCGTGGTTCAAGATGAAGTCGACACCTTTGTTCAGATGGTGAATGATTCATTCCAAGAATATTTCGTCACAGGACAACAGATATGCATAGATCAATCCATGGTCGGGTTGAAATCCGATGTGCTTTCATCCAATACATGCCTAACAAGAGACACGATAGATTTGGAATTAAAAAATGTCAGCTCTGTGATTCGGTTATGTTCTCCATATTACTTTGGATATTGGTAGAGGATTCTTGTCTGGAGGGGATGCACCCTTTACATTAATTTAAGTTAGTCAAGTATCTCATTGATCAAGTGGGTTATTTAGATAAGGGTTACCACCTTTTTACCGATAATTTGTATACAAAGATTCTTCTATACAATTTTCTGTTGTCGAAAAAAACGTTTTTACAGACACGATCAAGAAAAATAGCATAGGAATATCTAAAAGCCTAGTCCTAGCAACACTTGATGCGTATTTCATTAGAGGTGAAACACTTCTCGTGAAATACCAGTCTAAACCAAACAAGAAGCCTGTAATTGTGATGCCTACAGCTTGGCATGCTAGTGATATTGAAGTTTTTAGTAGCCGTGGTATTACCCATACTAAACCTAACATAAGTCATGAATACAATCAGTTTATTGGGGGTGTTGAAGTGAAATACATGAGCATTTACAACGTAACATGTTCAAGGGATTGTAAAAAGTATTGGCGGAAAGTGGTCTATAACTTTGTCGACGTGGCATTCTGAACGCCTGGATTCTATTCAAGTCACAGAATCAAAATCATTTGCGGATCCAGCCGGTTTTCAAGGAGGGGGCTGTCTCGGGAGGGGGGGGGGATGTATAGAATATTTTTTTTGGAATACAGGGCTTTAAAACGTATTTTTAGACTATTTCACGATCACCCATTTTGAATAGGAATTAAGGATTATATGCTTTACCCAAAAATAAAGTTGTATTATAACAAATCATAGAATTATAGAAAATCATAGAATTTAACTGTATACAGTACCACCTCGTTGTCGGCCCCCTTTAAGTTGGATCTCCGGGTAACCAGAACCGGTTTGCAATAAATGAAAATATGCATTTTGCTAGCGCTATTGCTTTATACGAGCGCATAATCGTATCGTACTGCTCGGTGATCGTGTTTCCACCGAGTTTGTTTGCCGTGCGGCACGTAAACGTTACTTGAAGTTGACCCAACAGAAACTTACAAGCTTTTTCCCCAAAAAGTTGACAGTCCACAGAAGTGTTTTTCGTTTAATTGTGATCAGTTAATATTTTTATAGTGTTTTTCTCCGTAATAAAGGAAAATATTGTAAGTATTCAGTGTATTTTCATTGTTTGATGTTTTATGCTCTTTCTCCGGCTAACACGGTTTTTCGTTATGTCGGATCGGCCGTGGTTCCGGCTGGTCCAATAAAATTTAACGAGGTTGTACTGTACTTGAACATTTTTAATATATTTATTATAAAAACTTATTCCACCAAAATTACAATAACTAAACACAATTATCACAAAATTATAGCATATAGTTCCAGCCAGACATGAAAAGGTAACGGCTAACACGCCTAGGACGTTGAAAATGTACATAAATATTTCACGGAAATACACGAATAGTTCGGAACACTAAACCAGGTTTTACTTATACTAAACGAAAATATAGAACTTGCACTTCAAATCGTTATAAAAACTATTATACGAATACTGCATATAGATTATAGATCTGTAATCTATATCGATTGCACACACATCGATTGCAAAATGTGCTTTCTCATTTTTTGAAAACTGTCCAATGGCAAGGGTTTACAGACAAATTCATATCTAAGAAACTATAAGAGTGGAGAATGATTAGATCGTGGTAGAATGTTAAATAAAATCTTGACAAATTCAGTGGTGTCCTCATCTTCTTCTCAAAACAAGTCTGAATAACGATTATTTGCCTTTAAAAAGTGACGAGTTTTTAAGTCATTCCCTTATGATTTCTATCGCGGCATCAATATTGATTTAGGCAACTAAAATTTTAGAACGATGATTACATATGTAAATATACTTTTTAAAAGAAATTTGTAAATACAAAAATTGAAGTTTAAAACATTTTCTTTCAAATTGTGTGTATTTTATTGAGATTTGATAATATTTAGTGGGTGAAATATTCTATACAAGTTGTGTTGTCCGAAACAACTCAATTTCAATTGAGCAGTCTGCCACTTAGACGATTAAACGAAAATGTAATAACCCAAAGGGGGCTGCAGCCCCCACGGCCCCACCCCCCCTGGATCCGCCAACGATCAAAATCCCGGTAAAATATATGGTTTAAATAAACAAATCGTTACAGCACTGCGATCTGCGAGTACTCCTCCAGTACTGATGGGTATTAATAGCCTTCCACAAACACGGTCGAGTAAAACACCTACACTTACACATTCATCTCCTTCGCGCATACTAGCAGTAGCACTCTGTTCGTTTTTAGTATTTCTATGTCAAATATCTCTGTCCTATTTATGTTACTCTAAATAGTTTTATTATAAAATGAATTCAGTTAAAAGTCTAAACTAAAGAAAGTAGTGTTTTGCCGATTATGAGCATTTAGTCTGATTAACTCTAATTACAGTTGTTGCAGTTATTGCTACTACATTTTAATGTAGTAATTCAGTTTGTCACAGTATTACAGTTTAATACAAGTGATTCAGTTTTGAACAATATTAAAGTTGTACTTATAGCTGAAAGTCGCTTTACTGATTATACAAGTTTATACAACCCAAAACTTGTTCACATGTATGAATTGACATTAATTAAATATTTAGGTATGATGCAATCACTTCTATTTAAAACCTTTTACTAAAGTTGAGCTCTACTACGTACTTGTTGATTATTCGTAGCTACTGCATGCTCTAAAGTCGAGTTCAAGGTATTGTTATCTGTTGCCCGGAGAGGTGTCAGCTCAGCAGTTGTAGTCAGAAAGAGAGCTAGTCTGTCGGTTTTCTATATTTGCCTAGAGATGGCGTTTGTATTTAAGAACCACTGTAATTGCGTGCAGTAACAAGTTAAGTAGTTAATATAATTTGTTCTTTGTCTATTTAGATCAACCAATTTCTGTGTAGTTTAGGCGGCAACAAATGTATTTACTGATGCTTTAAACATTATGGTGATACATTCATGAAATACACATTATTTTGTATTTTTTGCACGTGTAATGTAATTCAAATTATTTAATACAAATTATTTTTTTACTAAGAGCTCACAATTGGTCCATCTAGTCTTTAAATAAAAGGAAATTCCCATTCTTAGCTTTGGCTTGGAAAACACTTTATGTTTAACTCTTAATGAAAATTATGTTACAATAAACCGAGATAGATGAACTATGCACGATCTTGTGCAATTTCCTTTAGTGGTTTAACTGCAATTATTATCCGATTAGGCTTAATTCACTCTTTGCTACATTAAAGTGAAGTCAAGCATACCTTGTGTAACACTTATCTAAGTAAAGGGAAGCAATAATGTAAAGCAGAGGTATTTAAAAAAAAATATTTTTGTAATTTATTTAACTTTTTAGACTTTCATGTTATTACAATAAACTTATCAAATGTTTGCTGTCACTCTTTACTAATATCAAATATAAAATTATAATTTCTATGAAACACATACTATAATTTTTTAAAATTATTTTAATTACATTATATTATTTATGCTAAAGGTTTTCAAAAAACAAAACAAAAAATAGTTGTCTTATTTATACTGTATGAGTACATAAGTGACCTCAATTCTGAAATTGAATCATGTTTGTATTTTTTTCTAACAGTTACTACATGATTTTAATCAAGGGTAACAGTTCACTTGGGAAGAACATCGTCGATATTGCAGACAACAGTTTGGTTAATTGGTTTTACTTACCTTTAATATAAAACTCACATTTGTATCCATTATTGACTTATGATTTAACTTTCGAAAGTTTTTAGTTAACTTTATGGGTACAAGTTTGGTTTAATAGTAGTTCATGCTACATGTAAAATTAAATTATTCAAACACTAATTGAAGTTTAACTCATTTTATATGCAAGCTCAATGACGTAAGTTCGAGTTATTTACTGCAGTGGTTGTAATACAAATTGTATAACCTACAACGGAATTACTTAGATATTTATATGCTTTTGATTACATTACTATCAAAAGAACTTTGTTTCCGGTATTTTAATACATCTTGTTTTTTCAAAACAATTATAATGTTTGTTAGATACTAGAAATAAAACAAAACAATGCAGATTGTAAACAAAATACAAATTATTGAAACAATGTGTACTGCTGTTAAAATTGTAACATACATTGAAATAAAATAAAGTTAAGTACTAAATATTCATCGTATATTTAATAAATTTAAGACTCATTAGATTTGTATTGTCTCTTCGTAAATACCAATATCAACATTACCAGCAATACAGCTTTGTAACGTTCATACAATTCATTTTCAGATACATGATTTACTACTCTATAATTCAGTAGAGTAATATGTAATAGTGAATGTAAATACTTCTTTGACGTGTAAACTTAATTAAATGGGATTAAATAACTGTAAACAAAGTTATGTTGTTGCCACTTGTAAGCAGTCATAATAAAAACCTGTTTCGTTTACTTTAAAAAAGTGTGCGTTTCTCACCTTTCTCATTTAATAATTTAAAAATTTTTATATTAAATTTTTTTATAGAAATTTCTCTTTTTTATTACTTGTATTACTTAAAAATTTCGAAATCTCACTTTTTCCAGCATTTTTATCCTTGTGAACTTTGTCACTTTTACTACATACTTTAATATTAAATATTCTTTATTTTATCTTACAACAACTATTTTTTGTCTAATTCCGTAGATTCAAAAAATTACTATCTTTTTGGATTTCGAGTAAAATGGAAATTTCTCCTTAACTTAACTTCAAATTACTTAAGTACTGTTTACTTTTATTATATTAATCTCGCACGGTTATCACCTACGCGTTTAGCGCAATGCAGCAAACCACGAAAAACCCAAATTCATAAATTCCTTAATGCCTGTATTACCGTTAAAATCAGTCTTTCGATTTTAGTTAGTTTTCCTTAACTAACTTGTCCAAGTCCAACCCCATCTCGCACAAAAAACCCATCTCGATTCTCGATTGGAGTTGTCCTACTTTGCTCTACATAAGTACCTGCACCGATGCTAGTTCAGAAAAATCTACTTTTACAAAAAAAAAATGTATATATAAAACTCAAACCTTACATGACCCTGCCCATTGTAGTGTATATATGTGACCTCAATTCTGAAATTAAATCATGTTTGGTTTTTCTAACAACAACTACATGATTTTAATCAAGGGTAACAGTTCACTTGGGAAGAACATCGTCGCTGTTGCAGCTAACAATTTGGTTAATTGGTTTTACTTACCTTTCATATAAAACCAAAATTTTGTTCTTTATTGACTTATGATTTAACTTCAAGAACTTCTTAGGTACATATTACACTATCAAATATACGTCAAATTATTTGATCAAAGATTTGACATCAAAGAAATTTGACGACTCTTTGAAGATTCTTTGACGAAATAATTTGTTCATCTAACTTTGATGAATCTTTGACATGTTGTAAACTTTGGAATTTTTTTTTTTTTTTTTTTTAAATAATAAGAATAAAGTACTAAAATATTATAGTACGAATGTTTTAGGTAACCTCATAACCTCAAAATAATATACGTTTTTTCTGTTTTCATTATATTCTTTCTGTTCCTTTACTTTTATATTTTTAATAAGATGGAAAAATTGACATGGAGTGTTGAAGATATGAAAACTTTAATTTTACATTACGCAAAATAATGTGGAACTGGAACATTCACACGAATGCCTATAACAATCGCGATAAAAGGAAAAAAACCTTCAGAAGAAATTACAAATAATGTTTTGCAGTCTGTAATATTGGGGTTGGCAGTACAGCATAAGTTTATGTTTTTTGTAAAACATTAAAGAGACTTTAATTATGTTTACTTTATTGTAAAATTGTAATTACAAGTTTTTTTAAGATTAGTTTTTAAAATCTTAACCCGTTATTATATGAATTACGATATTTTAACTGTAATTGTGTAATAATAGTTAATACAATAATAACAATATTAAAATAAACCGAAATATAACCCCAAAATAAATATAATTTATTATCAAAGTTGATCAAAGAAATTGGACAGGTGTAATATGTATTCTATGACAAATCTTGGTCCAAGATTTCATCAAAGATCTTTGATAAAACTTTGACTAATTATTTGACAAATAACTTTGATAGTGTAATATGCCCCTTAGTTCCTTTTATGGTTAAAAGTTTGGTTTAGTAGTAGTACATGCTACAAATGACCAGTAATTATTCAAACAGTAATTGAAGTTTAACTCATTTTATATACAAGCACAATCATGTAAATTCGTGTTATTTACTGCAGTGGTTGTAATACAAATTATATAACCTACAACGGAATTACTTAAATATGTATATGCTTTTGATTACATTACTGTGAAAAGAACATGGTTTCCGGTATTTAATTACATCTTGTTTTTTTTTTTCAAAATAATTCTAGTGTTTGATACTAGAAATAGTAAAAACAATAAAGATTATAAACAATATACAAAATATTTAAATACTTTTTAATACTGTTAAAATGTTAACATTAAATTGTAATAAAAAAAGATAAATGCAAAATATTTATTGAAAACTTAATAAATTTACGACCTCTTATTTGATTTTTATTGTCTCTTCGTAAATACAAATATCAGTATTACCAGAACTACTGCCTTGTAAATAAAGTTTATTTTGAGACATGATTTACAAATAACTAATTCATTCGAGTAGTATGTAATATTGTATGTAAACACTTCTTTGACGTGTAAACTTAATTAAAAGTCATTGACTAAAAAAAATTTGTTTACCACTTGTAAGCTGTCATAACAAAATCATGTTTTATTTTCCTATTGTAAAACAAAAAGGTTTAATTATTATTTAGTTTTAAGCTACTAAACAATACGTCTTTTAAAATATATACGATGTTATAATAAATGATATCGAGTGTCGAATAAATTATTTTGTTTGTTTTGGCACATTTATTTAGCTATGACTATTATATGAGAAATGTTGTTTTATGTAAGAAATTTCATTTAAAATAGAAATTTATTTTTTTGGTAAACCCTATCAGATTTTTAACTAATACTTTAGAATAAACTGGCAAATTAAATTTTGTAATATTAATCAATAATTCATAGAACAAAGTAAATTTTAAATTATCAATGTTTTCAAGCTTTAGATTTTAATTATTCTTTTTGCCAAAACAGTTTGATTTGTAAATTATTTATATTTAACTGTAACAATATATTTGGTTGTATCATAATACAAATACACCATAGCGTTTTATAAAAATTTACTTAGATTTTCAAACGTATTTATTGTATACGTCTTAGTCTGACGTAAAGCTTTACTGTATGTACACGAATCACAAGTTGTAGTCTTTTTACGGAGAACGGCTTAGGACATGGCTTAGAGAATGGCAAGTCTTAAAGTCAGCAATCATGTAGTATTAGTGGAAACATTTGCTTACGACTTTCTGTCAAACAAGCACTTCAGGATGCTTTATTGAGCTTTTTATTTTGCAGAACAAAGTAACTTATATAATTAACATTACTTACAAAATGATAAACAGATGTAAATTTTAAACCCACGTTTAAAACTAACTTTAAGAAGTACAGTAGTTAAAATATAGAAATTTCCTAATAAAGAATATCAAATATTTTATTAAAGCAATAGCTAAAACCAAGAAACCATTAAATATTTTACAAGGCTCGTTTTGTGTTTTTAATTAATTTATTTATATTTAGTTTATATTAATATATTAACAACGTATTGTATGTAACTTGGTCATGTGATACAAGATTATGGTATTATCTTTTTGGCAGTTTTTTTTTCAGAATGTGATCTAATATTTAAAAAAACAAACTAAATATACATAACAACTAAATTTGTATATAGTTTTCATTTAGGGTGCATAATTTTTTTTAAATTAATCAATTATAAGATCAAAAGTTTTTTTAATAAGCTAAAGAAACAAAAATCATACAAATAATAATCGAAGGTATATTATTATAATCGCATATATTATTTCTCAAGACTATTTTTTTGTCGGTACGCCATAACTTCCTTAATACATCATCAAATTATATGAATGAGGCATCATTTTAAAGCTTTCCTTAACCACTACACAGGAAAAATAGACAAACAGCTTAAAATTCATGTTTTAATAACAAAAATTGATTTAAAAAACTTTTATATTATACTCTGTATGTTCCTAATGAAAGGCGCCATCTACTAACCATCTGTTTAACTAGCATGACAGCTGTTAGTTAGATTGTTTACACTGTAAGATTGTATAGGGAAACTGTTATTTATAAACCAATGTAAATAAATAAACTTAATTAACTGAATTAAATCAACGTGTTAAATCAGGTAAATGTAGCCCTACTCCGAACTTGCGAAATATTCGCACGGGTCAGCTAGTTTTATTTATTTAAATGTAGGCCTACTCCGAACTTGCGAAATATTCGCACGGGTCAGCTAGTATTATATTATTATTATTGTTTGCTCTATACGTGAGTGTGCCTATGCGCTGAGTGTATTACGCGTTTTATGTTAAACTACTTACAATCATTTGCAGCAGTGTAATATTAAATTTAGTCTCAAACAACAAGAGAACACTACATCGTTACTTTACAGACAAGTATTCAAATTTTTTAATTTTTTTTTATAGATTGTAGTTACAACATTTAGTTAGTCTGTTTATTAAATAAGCTTTTCGGAATTTGTACTAGTTTATTTTTTAGAGAAGACAAATTCATAATACATTATTTGTGTAATTTAAAACCTTCAGTTTATCTTAATTATTTTCAAATGTATGAAATACTCTATGCAATTATTACAATTAATTATTTATATAAAGTACTTAAGTGATCAATTCAGTGTACAAGCAACGCATATAAAACTCATTCTTATTATGATATAGTCTGATATAAATCAAATAATAAAATTTAGATTTGTGACTAACAATTCATTCAAAAATTATAAATTGTATAATTCCAAAACTAAACTGAATTTAATGATATAGTTATAAACAAAACACTTTATAAATAGATGCAGGTTTACTAGAAGAATATTGTTTTTCTATTAACTACGTAATCACTTAGAAATTATGAAATAATTGTGACTTGTTAACCTGAATAAATAGTCTCATTTAAGTCAATTTGTTTTATTTCGCACAAAATTCCAGAGACAGAAGAACATACTTTTATAAAGTGAAAGTGTTAGTAACTGAATCAACAATCAAATAAACTTGTATTATTCCAGTCACGTTTCTAAGGGCCCGTAAAATTATTACACGCAGTCAAGAGATATTGCCTTTCTTGGTTTGGAATTTGTATTAGCCATTTGAAGGAATACCTATTTATATCAGACTGTATTTGGCAGGAGTTTATTATTAAACTTTAATTTCAAAACAGCCAAATAATTTAAAATTTTTATTCAGTGAATCATTGTTAGCTTTAAATTATAACTTGTAAAAACAATTGTATCTTATTATAAACAATATGTAAAATTTGTGGTTTTGTATTGTATTAACTTTTGTATGTCCAGCTGTTTTTTTTTTTTTTGGTTGTAGCTAATTCAAGCCAAATTTTTCTTTGATATATTTACAAATTTAGGTCTATTTGAAATAAGTAAACATAATAAATACGAATTTGTCCAAAACTAAATTTAATAGATGGGATGTCTGTATCCTAGTCACTTAGTATGTCGGTGTTATGAATCTTTACAACAGGAAACCAGTTTAGTCTTTCTGATAATATAATATAACGTTTTTAAGAAGCTGAAGTTAGTATCAAGCCAACACTAATTGATTTACAATGATTCAAGTATTTGTACATTAAAAAAGTGTAATCCAATAAATTAAAATGTTGAAATAAGATATGTAATAAGTTGACAAAAACAAAAACAAAAGTAAGGTTGCCATAAAACAATTAATGAGAAAAGCTTGAATAAAGGCTATTTATAATATAAACATCACGAAAAAAACTTATTAATACAATATTCTTTGCCGTTTCTGAATTTAAACATATTTTAATAGATTTATTTTAAAATATCGCTAAAATGAACTAAGGTAACATAATAATAAATGTGTCATTGGAATTACATATATATATTTACATGAGGTGTCATTAAGAAAATGTATTAATTCCAAAAAACAAAAATCCTCAAATATGTATTGTCAATCAGAAACGCATATATTTGATATTATTTTTTACTGTATTGATTGTGTTTAACAGAAATAACCTAGATATAACTAACCCAGATTAACTGCCTAAACTTAAATTATTCGTAATACATTTACTTAAGACATTTTATTTCAGTTCATAATTTACCCTATGATGAGGAAGTCCTGATCTAGAAATTACCGAAATGAAATATTATGAAAATGAATTGAAAAGTCGTTTATACCATTTGTTTACGTTTGTTTATACATTTACACACTTGCTTGGACTTGGAATTCCTTCAGACATCATATCCAGTAGCGCTGGCTTAATTAAGGTCTGCAATGAAACTTTATTATTTTGTAACAGTGTTACAAGAGTACTATAAACTATTGAACTAAAAACAGCATTTTGACAGTTAAAATTTAAATTGAAAGTTATGAATTAATTGTAGCTCCATTCTAACTGAATTACTATTCAACATCAGGAATAAGAGTATATTATGCAGCGGAGCTCCTCAACGGCGAGTGTCAAAGTTCACTAGTGTTACATCGTGCTCTATATTATAAACGTGAAAGTGTGTATGTTTGTCAGTTTTGATGGTTGTATTTTTGGATGTTTGTATGTTTGAATGTTTGACTGTAAATCACGCAAAAATTACTGGATGGATTCGAATGAAATTTGGCTCACATATAGATCATGACTTGAAATGAGACATAGGCTACAATTCATTTATATTTAAGGGTAGAAACAACCCCTAAAACCACAAATGTTTATTATTATACATCCATTAAGACTAGAGAGCTGGATATTTTTACATTTATTTCTTACAAGATAAATATAAAAAACAAACCTATTTGTATATTGTAGCGAGCTGATAAGGGGTGAAAATGTGATAGCAACACCTAAAACACCTAAATATAATTATTATACTTCCCATAAAACTAGAGAGCTAGAAATTTGTACATTTATTTCTCACAAGATATATTTAAAAAGTAAATAATATTTGTATTTTTTAATGTGCTGATAAGGGGTGAAAATGTAATAGCAACACATAAAACAATACAAATTAATTAATATACTTCCCATAAAGTTGGAGAGCTAGAAATTTGTACATTTATTTCTTACAAGATATATTTAAAAAGTAAATAATATTTGTATTTTGTAGTGTGCTGATAAGGGGTGAAAATGTCGTAAAAACCCCCTAAAACAATACAAATGAATTATTATACATCCCATAAAACTAGAGAGCTAAAAATTTCTATATTTATTTCTTACAAGATATATATATATATATAAAAAAAAGAAGCGATTTGTATATTGTAGCTGCTGATAAATTGTGAAAATGTGATAACAACCCCTAAAACAGTATACATTTATTATTATACTTCCCATACAGTTAGAGAGCTGGAAATTGGTACATATATTTCTTACAAAATATATATAAAATATAAATTATATTTGCATTTTATACTGAGCTGCTAAGGGGTGAAATTGCGATTAAAACCTCTAAAACAATACAAATGAATTATTATACATAACATAAAGCTAGAGAGCTGGAAATTTATTTAAGAAATACAGAATTCAATCTCGTATGAAACTACACCCACTGGAATTGGATACATAATGTACAATAAGTGGATGGTTTGGATAACTAACTGGATCAGTCCATACGTTTAGTGTACACTATAGTTATGATCAAGGTTTCTCACACTTAGATCCTTTCTTGAGTAGTAAACATTATAAATCTGAATATATTGTTTCAAAAAATAAGTCTTGTTCTAAATAGTATTTGTGAATATCACTCTGTTCAGAAACAAATATAGCTCACTTAATTTTAACTACTTACCTCATCTGTTAGTTGAGGTTTCTAGGAAGTTCTAATGATCATATTTAATTCACTTTCTTAAAGGTTTTGATATAGGTGAACTTACTCTACTTACCATTAATAACTAACCAATACCTGGATTTTGTTTTAAAGAAAGAAAGCCTAAATGAGTTAGAACAACTTGTATAACATTATATTTAATTATTTATTTAATTTACTGACTTGTCTGACTAGTTTCGACACAACCTATGTCATTGACGAAATTTCTAGACGATAATTATCACTTAACACAAAGGATTACACAACACATAAAATGACATGATTGTGTCGAAACTAGCCAGACACAGTAGAAGTAAAGGGAAATAAATGGACCATGTGAAGGTTAGTAAATTAATTAAACAATTTTACAATAATGTTCCATTAATTAGTTTTCAAAGAAAAGAATGCATATCAAGACATTTGATATCAAGATTTAATATTTAATATCAAGATCGGGCTACAAGCCAATAGACTAAGACAAATAAACAAGAACATTTAAACTCCTTACAGTTTTTAACCTTATTGGTACAAAACTTCTAATATTAAAATGTACCTGTGATCTCAAGTATGTACACTCGGGACTCTGAGACAACTTCAGTTTGTACACAATGGTACACATAGGTTGTGGATAACACTACTACGTGTACTATCGTAAGTTTATGACTTAAAGTGTTTAAATAATTGTTATCTATTTAATTTATCCTTTTAGTAATAATAACAGTTAGTTTTTATAAATATTTTTAACTTCGACTAATATGTATATGCATAAAGTGCATTAGAAAATAAATATCATTTTTGCCCAGACATTCAAGAAACTAAAATTATTCAAAATAAAATATAAAATCGAAACTGAGAAAAACTGTAAAATTAATTTTTATTATGTGAAATTTTCTGTAAGGTTTTTCTCAATTCTATTTGTTCGCAAATTTAAACGTAAGAAATCAGCAATTATATTACCTTTTATTTACAAACAGGAAACGTAATGAAATTATTTACCTTTCCATCAAGTATGTATTAGGCTTTCCATTCCATGTCTCATTTAAAAGTGTAGGTCTTTATTGTAGAAAACATTATATAAACGAGTAAACACCATGTTATTTAATTTACATAATATGTTATTGCATTATGTAATAAAAATATGTTTTTTTTTTATTTATTTGTAGAATATAAAATATCACTATTATTTTTGTTAATTATTAATTATTTGTTGTTAACTAAGTGAATATTAAAATCCACATTTGGAAATATAATGTTTATGTAAAGAATTAAGCTAACATAATCTAGTTGTTCAAAACAAAAATTTATAAAACTTTAACGCTTCTAAAATAAATAATGATGCCTTCGATATCAACTATATCCTAGGTACAGTTTGTTAAAAGTGGACGAAGGTAGAGTTGTAAAGTAAAAGACAAAGATAAAACCGTAAAGTTTTCTATCAGAAATACAAAGTTTATATTTTTGTAGAAAGTCGTCAAATCTGAAATATCTCTTATTTTGTCATTTCGTTTTTGGTCTGGCCTATGAATGTATTGTTTTCGTACGACTATAGTCTTATTTTATTTTATTTTCTTACAGTAAGTATAAGTAATAGTTTTTATTACAAGTGCATTTTTGGTGGTTTTTTTTAGACTACCTTCAAAAGTTAAAATAAGTTTTTTCTCTCTTACTCAAAGCTAACCGAAATGTAAACCATAAAAAATTCTCCCTTTTCTAACCTACCCAATGACTTAATCGAATTATCTGGTTTTCTGGATTTGAGACTTACTGCTTTCTATTCTGAATGTATTGTCAATTTCGAGTAGGCTATGTATAACTCTGCATTTAAAAACATAAACAATATGGAAAGAGGTTAACTTTGGCGCTGATCAAAAATTTAAATGTTCCAGAAACTAAAACAAATCGTTACCTCAAGTACTATTTTCGTAAATTTCGTTTTCTGTGGTTTAATGAAATTAAACAAATATACTTATTTAGACTTTCAGTAAAACTTAGAATAGTTTTTTTTTATTACGTTATTTTGGCTTATAGAATGTCTAAAACTTAATCAGTCTTATACTAAATAAATTTTTTTTTTTTAGTTTTATTTTTATTTAAGTTTTATTTGCTTAAACAAATAAAACGTAACATATAATTGACTCTTTTAGTAAATCTTAGGTATTGTTTTTGAAACGTGATATTTATCTGCTTTGTAGTAAATATAAATTATTTTAGAATCATATTATTGATTTAAATACCTAAACTTACCGTGAACATGATGTCTCTTTAAATCTTGGAACTATATATTTGTAAACAAATTGTAAACGATTTTAAATTAAAAACAATCAAATTGTTTTGAAACTAAAGTTTAAAAGCTTATTTTTATATTTTATAGTTATATTGTTGTGCATTGTTACAACCAAAATGATCATTGGGAAAGCATTAGAAAACAATATAATTATTTTACGCAATATATTTATTGTATTCATTCATATCAGCTTTATATTATAAAAATGTATTTAAAAAAACTCTTTAAGAAATAATGAGGTCATAGTAAGGTATTAAACTGTATTTATTTGTCAGAGTACATACTTCTAAACTCAAGAAAATTAACAGCATTAATTTTCTTGTGGAAACAATCTTAAAAATTACATGTTTTTATTCTACTATAAAAACTATTAAACTCGCATTTAAAAATGATGCATATTCATTTTATGCCTTACTACGTGCTAATTGGTAGTCCGGATTCACTACTTTATGCTAAGTACATGACTTAATATAACATTTTGTAGGTTATATGTTTTATTATGTGATTTCAAAACATTTGCAAACATTGTAATTATATTTGTTTGTTGTCAAATATGTTTTATTCTTTTAACTACTCTAAGCAATGCAAACAAGTCAGGCCGTAAGTTTTAAATACTAAGTATTATTTTTTAATAATAATTTTTATTAAATATATATTAGTATGTGTTTTGATTAGTCATACTTCCAACAAAATTATTAAAACTAATTTAATCACTCTGCACATATTTTTTTGAAAAATAAGCAATCCTACTATACAATTTACATGTACCCAGTGTATTGTGTAAAGTGCATTGCATAGCAGTAACCTCGTTCTGTATCTGTTACTTTAACGTCATAGAATCAAATACAGCAACAGAATCGTAATCTCACGCTCCAGCCTATAACATTTTAAACATCGGCTATAAATGTTACTTTTACAGCTCTGTCGAATGAAGATTAGTGGGTCATAAACAATGTTGACCTAAATACCACACAGGCTTTAACAATTATAATGTAAATAACAAGTTTACATAAACTGCAATTAATATTGTTTTATTTTTTTTGTAAAATACATTTATTATTTTAAAACGTTGTTGAGATTGATAATTGACCTAAATGTGTAAACAAATGTATATACATATATAATTATAAATACATTTTATTAATTTACCAGACACAAATTGTTAAAAATTTAACATAATTGTTAAGTTATTTGGACCCCTGAGAATGACTACAGATAATAATAATAATAATTTACGTATATTGTATGCAGTGAAGTATGGTATCCAGGTCGTAAAGTTTTCTAATCCTTTTCTACCATATAGAAGTTTAATACCACTGAAACCTTCAATAATTTAATCAAAGAAGATTATAGATTATTGTTTAGAAACCAGGAAACTCATAGGGAAACCTTTTGCACATTTATTATTGAAGTTAGAACAAATTCACACCGTGCTTGAGATAAGAATTTATTTTGTGAAATGACTCCTCCTTGCTTGAAAATATACATTAATGAACACTTGTTCTATAACTACTATCGAACATGTTTTATTTCTGAAATTATAATTTTAACCGAACCCAATAACATCCGAAAACTCTACCTTTTAATATATATATGTATGTATGTGTATTTGTGTATTGCAAATCTTATTGCAGTATGATTCTTGTATTTCAAAAATTTATCTTTGATTCTGTGTTCTCTAATGGATTTCTTGTTTCTGCGAGGTACATTCAGAAAGTAAATTCCGTTTCTATTTTTATCCGTGGCAGAGCTGCGGTCGCAGTTCCACACAATCGTTGCCGTCACTTTTAGTCAATGATTCCATTTTGAGAGCGCTGTTGGTTGTATACACCTTGTGGTGCTTGTTTATAATGTCGGCGTTGAAAATCAAGCCGCTTGTGAAATCAGCTCTGTGATTCGTTTCCAGAATGGAAAAAACCTCAAACCAATTGACATTTACCGACAAATCTGCCAGGTTTATGGAAGAAATGCAATCAATGGTGAAAAGATGGAATTGACAGTTCAATAAGGACACGATCAAGTGCAAGATGATGAACTGAGTGGACGACTATCTGTGGTTGCTGATTTTTCGTGTAGTTGATGAAAAGAAAATCGTGGGTTTACAATTAATGCTCTTAGTAATAAATTTCTGTACATTTCACGACCACTTATTCCAAATATTACTGAAAAACTGGGGTTTCGAAAACTTTGTACACAAAATTCTTACGGAACATTCAGTTTTTCACACGTTACGGCAAAGAGGGAGATAACTTTATGTCTCATATAAAAACTTGAGTTGCTTATGGCACTTCGTCCACATAAACACAAAACACAAGACCATCTTGAAAAGTCATGTGCACAGACAGGGCATTTTACTGATGATTTTTTCCTCTAAATGAAACAATCATTGTACTAGATGTTTACTACCAGACACTACCAGAAACTGTGCCACCCAAAACAGAAGCGCCAAGGAATGCTCTCAATTAGCGTAGTTTTCATTCATGACAATGCGATCATTGAATACCACACACTGCGAATGTGACGATAAAACTCCTAAATTAATTCTGCTGAGACGTATTTGACCATCTTCCTTACTTCCCTAAACTCAATCCTAACGACTTCAATCTCTTTTTTCAACTGAAATCTTTCCTCGGTGGTCAACGCTTCAACAACGATGATGAGCTAAAATAACATAGATGAAAACTCAGGCGTCGAAATTCTTTGCAGAAGATATACACCAACGTTTGCCACTGTATGACAATTGAGTGGGAAGTTGCGGGAGCTACGTAGACAAATAGTTTAAGGGTTGTTTTTTTTATCCGTACATGATTTTGTTTATTACTAAACGGAACTAACTTTCGTTACATCCTTCGTAATAAAACTAAACTGCCTTATATTACAAATTATTTAGATTTTTTGGTTCATTCTAGACATATTTCGGTTCAGTTTGAGTTTGAATATAAAATAAACTTCCCACGTTTCTTTTTTTTTATGTTTGGTTCAATTTACAGGCCACATAAAGTCACACTCAAGAACGCTAATGAGTAAATTAACAATTTTAACTCCGAAGCTTAATGGAGCATACACTCTACATTGTCATACAAATCCAATATCAAGGCATTGTAATGAGGTTTATATTAATTAATTTGAGTCCTTAAGTAATTTGGGCATTTAAAAAACTTGAAGTTTTTTTAAATTTAGATATTAATGAATTAAATCAATTTAACGTTTTATCACACTTTTTGATTTTGAAGACAATGAAACACAACATTTAGAACTAACAAATTAAATTAAATTTAAAAATATATTGTAATTTACAGATTAATATCTTCTTCACAACAAAAGCAAACATGTTATAAAATAACCTAATGGCTTTAGAAAGAAGTAGTAATTTCAAATATCCATTCTGTTTGAATACAATTGCACGACGTCATAACATACGTTTTTAGCTTGACTTTGTTGTCATGGAGACATCTAGTAAGCTCTCTCAATCTCTTTTCTTATTCCAGGGTTTGGTATGTACAACAGAACTACAAAATTGTTTTATTTTTAAATAAAGCTTATTTTTATTGTTTGTTTAATATTATTAGTATTTGTGCAACATAGTAAATATATTATTACACTTTGTTTTTCTCGCCAACAGCATAGTAATTTAAGGGAAATATGATTTAATTCTGAACTAAATAGATTAGGTGTGTTTTATAAATATAAGAAAACCCAATGATCGTTACAAAAATAATCGTGTGTCGAGTGTGAGTAAAATTAGATTTTAAATATAATAAATAGAGTTTACGCGAATACTAATAGCATGCATGAGTTAGACCGCGGAGTTGCAAACATATTCTCTTGTCTAATCTTCTTTTTATTTAATTAACTAAACTAATAATTATATTAATTTAGTTCTCAAAAAAAGTAAAGTGTCAGAACTCAGAACGTGTACTGTTTGTACATTTGATTGTACCATATTTAATATAGGGTGTCCCTAAAAACCGTTTGGGCTGTACAGAATCGGAATGTATTCATTGAAATAAATTTAAAAAATTTAGTAAATTTTTTTTCGAATTCAACTTAGTTTAATCGCAATCCGAAATTTAGTTTTTTTTACAAAAACTAACTATAACTAAATTAATAGATAGAGTTCTAATTTAGAATAAGTATTTTACATGTTAAGATTCTCAAGATTACTAAACAGAAAGAATTTTTTTATTATTTTCAAAATGGAGGCCACTACAAACAGAAAGAATTTTTTTATTATTTTCAAAATGGAGGCCACTACAAATTTTTAAGGTGGAAAATCTTGTAAACCGTAAACTTTATAAAAAATTTGTAATAAACAAGATATTTATATTTTTTAACGACATATAAAATGCGTTTTTTGTTGATTCTGTAGGTCAAAGCATAACCGAGTTAGCGAAAAAAAAAATATAAACGTAATTTCTTGGTAATTGTTTACAACAACTAAAATTAGCATAAAACCATATTTTTTTTTATGTTAATAGCTTTAATAAAGAAGATAAAATCCATTGCTCTGAAATGCATTAAAAACGTAAAAGGGGCTCCTAACCATTTCAAAATGGCAACTGATAGTACGATTCAATAATGCTAAAAAACGTATTAAATGGTAAAATTTTATCAAAATAACAATAAAAGTTATTGCATCAACTGCAGTTTTGTATTTTCAACAGCAATTTTCTATTTATTGGAATCGGTTGGCAAATATAGTACTTACGATTTCTTAGAATTTTAAGATTGTTTTTAATTATAGTGCAAATTAATAGATGTGTACAGTAAAACATTATTCAAACAATAGAATAGGTGTAGAAACCTTTGAAATAAAATTAAATATTTGATGTGACTTCCATTGGCGACAACGCACTGCTCTAGACGTCTCCCCATAGACTGCCGTACTCGCTCTAACACTCCAGGCATATTGCTCTCATCTGCAACACCTATCTTCAATCCGCTCTCTCAGCTGTGAAATGTTGTCTACCGGCCTTGAATACACAATGGATTTCACAAATGACCCCTTAAATATGGTGATCTCGCAGGCCAAGCTATGGGACCCCACCACAACCTATCCACTGATTCCTGTGTCTAAGTAACTTCGTCCATCCAAGCTGAATTGAGTGGATGCGCCATACGTTGTCTGGTAACTAGGGGCACATCTTCCGTGTAATTGTTTAAGAAAGTGTAAATTAAATAGTAATAGTAAGGCCTAGTCTGTCTACTTTATTTGTCAACCGAATCCAATAAATTGAAAATTGGTGCTAAAAATACAAAACAGCTTCTGGTGCAGTTATTTTGAAAAAAATTTAACCATTTGATACGTTTTTTAGCATTATTGAATCGTTTTATCAGTTGCAATTTTGAAATTTATTAAAGTAACATTTGAATTTTTAATACTTTTCAGGGCAATGGATTTTATCTTATTTATTAAAACTATTAACATAAAAAAACGTGGTTTAAGACTAACGTTGGTTATTGTAGATAATTAAAATGAAATTACGTTTTTAACTTGTTGCCATCAATACCTCGGTTATCCTTTGACCTACAGAAACGACAAAAAAAGCATTTTGTCCGTCGTTAAAAAATAATGATCGATTCGACTAATTCAATCTCTTGGAATTCATCCTTTAAAGATCATAACATCCTTTAAATTAAAGTAAACATTAGATTAAAAAAAAAAGAAATTAACTAATAATTTGAACAAATCCTTTGTGACTATGTCTTTAATTAGGTGCATAAAAGCAACCGTATTTAATATACAAAACTACACAAAAAGCAATATTACCATATGAATAGAACCATAAAAATTATAACGTTGTATCGCTAAATATGAAAATGACAAAACATATTCCATTTACAAGTTAGTTACTCACATTAATTTGTTAAGAAATAATGTATAATTCTGAATACAAAATAATGATGTTATATTAAAAAATATCGGGCTACTTGATGTATACTCTAGTAATTACTCAATAAAATAATTTTCATTGCTTATCCTCTTACTAATAAATAGAAATATTTAAAGTAGTACAGTACTAGCCTATATTTGTTTAAAGTTGGAAAAGAAAGAATGTTTAATAATAGTTTACGTTAAAATCTCTTGGATTGTGTTTAGGATTCTGCATATTTGTTTATTTCTATAACAACTAGGGGAGACCCCTGCGTGCTCCGCATGCCAACCCCCAATGGAACCTTCTAAAAACAAATGTTATGTTTTATTTATAATAAAGTTGTACGATTAATAATAACATCAAAACTAAGATGATAAATGTTCAAATCAAATTATTTCTTATATTTGTTTATTCTAATAATTAATATAATAATTTCTTATATTTTATTATTTCAGTTACAATAATGGTTAAAAGAACCAGCAAGGCACAGGTCTACACTTTAAAACTCTAACCTAAAAGCTAGAAATACAACAAAAATAATTGCTTCAAATTTTGAAATCAGCTGTTAATGTAAATATTAGAACAAACAGCTATATTATCTGTTATTTTATTCAATTGGTTTCTATGGTAATAAATGTAAATACATGTGTAGGTTTATAATTCTAGGCCTAACCTAAGAATTTCTTAGGACTAAATTTACAAATATTGAAATAAAAAAGGTTTTTATCGAAATGAATTATGTTACTCAGGGAAAGTGTAGCTTTTTATTAGTAAAACTATTTTTTCAATCGGTTCAGTAGTGCCAGAGATTACCCCCTACATAAAAAAAAAACAAAAAAAACAAACTTTACCTTTTTATAATATTAGTATAAATGTATGAAAGGTTAATACAACAGTCATACAACCTTCCAAAAATCATACTTATAAGGTTTCTCTTCTATGTGTGTGTCAACGTGTATCTTTTATAGGTTAATAAGTAGCAGATTTAATTTAAAAATATAATTTACATTAACTGTCATAATATTTTTCAGAGCAGCTGTTTTATGTTTTAAATTTATTTATTTAATACCAAATGTTTTAATGTAATCTGCAGAACAGCTGTTTTATGTTTTTAATTTATTTATTTAATACCAAATGTTTTAATGTAAACAGAGCAGATGTTTTTAAATTCTCATGTATTTCTTATGGGGATTTTTTGTTTTTCGGAGACCTCAAAAACCCCTAAATCTAAAATTTTGCTTACAGGATTATATATAAGGATTGTATTTACAATTTATAACCTAAGAGCAAAAATAATAATCTATAGGTTTATCATAGTTGAGATCATCAGCTAGGTCTACGCGCAATCCAGGGTATCACTGAATGGACAATTATTTAAGCACATGTTGCAACATTTAATTTTAATTCTGGTAGTGATTTCTGTGGTCGACCTCGTTTACGAGAAACAGATTTTAAATCACCTACATATAGGTATTCCCATCGGAAAGGAATACATATTTAACTGGATTAGAACATAAGTTCAATGTACACTATAGTTATCTTATTTTTTAAAATAATTTACCTCCTTACACGATTTCTCAGCAAGGCTTAATTTAATTTAATTATACTTTGGTTTAGCAATGGTATATTTATCATAATAATAACGTCAAAATACTAAAGCAAAACACACCCCATTTATCTATAAATATGACGTTTTATTTTTTTAATTATTAAGTTAACTTATAAAACATATAATTTCAAGCTTTGTTTAGTATTACACTCTGTCTTAATAGTCTTTGTAATTTGTATTTAAATATTGAAAACATTTTACTTTCTGGGAGTATAAACAATTGCAATACAATATTATGTAATACACAATTGTATAAAGTAAATACTTTAGCCTGTACTACCATTTCAAGATTCTAATTAAATTTGTAATAATGTCAATATTTTTAATAAATATAGAAAACATTTATATTTATTTGTAACAATTTTTAATAAACTCGTTTGAATTAATTCACATCAATATGTAATACAAACCAAACACAATGTTTGTAAAGCAATTGGTTTTAAGCTATATTTATATCGAAAAAATAGCATTTAACTTTATCGAGTCAAGCTCCCTCGAGATCTTTTGACAAATATGTTTTCAATGAATGACTGAGTGAAAATAGCGTTACCTTATAAATGTGTCTCTGACGTAGACAAAACGTTCCCGAGTCGAGTTCTGCAGTTTAGAAACCTTTTCACGTTTAAGGTTTAATAAAGGTCGTACAAAGTGTTTTATTGACGTCGTAACTCTAAATCAGTCAACGGGACCTTGACAATTTATAAGAAAATGTCTACGTATTCATGAGTTTACTAAGAGTTTAGAATTAATGATAAACGATACAAAATACTGAAAATTACAATATTGTATAAAGAGTATATTTATTTAACAGTTTATAGTTTTCAATAAATTATACATCCAAACAGCAAAACGCAAAATTAAAATTAGAAAAATTATATATAGCCTATTTGGAAAAATGTATACCCTCAACAAAAAAAATAGGTTGTATTTTGTCCTCGAAGTTAGTTTCTATTGATGGTTTCTTTATATATACTTTTGTTCAAACTCTATCCGTCATCATTAGCTGTTATTGCCTATTTTATATTTTAGCTCTAGTTTCTTCTTATTCTTATTTTAAATTGTACTTTTAGTCATCTAGATTTATGAGTTTACTTTAGTTTATAAGGTAGGCTTTACTTTCAAAACTTTGTGTATTATTTTCATTAAATTTAAGTTATGTCAAACGTTAGAACAAGCAATTCTAAAGAAAAAACATATCTGAAGTTAGTAACTACGAAAAACAAGGGAGATTAAACTAAGAAGAGAATGCCAATTATATACTATTTCATAATATTTATTCGACAATTTTAAACTTCTGTAATAAAAAGAGTTGTACAATTCCTATACATTTCTTAATCAGATTTTGTTTAGCAACACATATATATTCAGGAAAGTTTGTTTAGAAATTTATTAATTTCCTAATAAGTGATATAAAACCGAACATATTGTCTATAAAATGTTGCAGGAACATGCTATTCCTATTGCTGCAATAGAATAAATACAAATCTACCTTTATTCAGTCTGTAAATATATTTCATTAGAATATAGAAAACCCTGATTATTTATTTAAATTGTATTTTTTGTAACCAATATATTATAAAATTTATACTTTGTTATTTATATTCTAAAAACAAGACTATATTTGTTGTTTTCATTTAAATTTTAGGATTTAGTTTAGACAAATAATTTCTAATTGTTTTAAATTGTTTATGTACGATTGGCATTACTCAAAAAGCTACAGTTTTAGGAAAATGCAATTTGCCAATTTTATCCTAAACAATACACTTGGTTTGTATTAAAACTCTACACTTTCCATACAAACTTAACAAATAAAGTATGAAAACAAGTTTCACGAAATGCAAATAAAAAATAGCAACTTATAGATATTCCATAAATCACGATTGTTTTTATTAGTTACAAACATTCGATTTCCATGGTCATCTGACTAGAAACTAAAAATAAATGCTCCTTTGTAAGATTAGCAATAGTTAAATGACTATAATATAGATATAATAACAATTTACAGTTTTAGGTAAATGCAATTGGCTGATTTTTCCTAAACAATACACTTCGTATATATTAAAACTCTCCACCATCTATGGAAACTTAACAAATAAAGTGAGATAAATTATAAAATACATGTACGTTTAGTATATTTTATTACATTGTATGTATTAAATCCATGTATTAATGTCTTCTACATTATTACCTAAAGATAAATATCACAAACTTTTTATAACAAATTAAATTGTTAGATTGAATCAATGAAGCATAATCTTGTAAAGAAATCTCTTCGTTTAGGAGATATAAAACGTAAAAATAAATTTTAAACACTTTATAAATAAAGTATTACATTCCGTAATGTTTTCTTCCTTCTGGGAAAATATGAATTAATAATCTTTTCATTTTATATTTTATATTATCTATAATTACATCTTTTTTACAGATTTGTTATGTTTTTTTTTTTATTATATAAAAATGTCTAACAAAATGCAATAATTAATTAGTTCGACTATTTTATCTGTATAATTTCATAGGATTTGTATTGATTTTACATATAGTAAGATTTATTAAGTACACCTTGCCTTATAAGCTAAGAAAATTTTTGTTTAAAAATTATTCAATTTTATTATCATACATATATAATTAATATTTTAAATTAATAAATTAGTAGTAATCAATCATAGCCATAATTAAAATAAAATATATTAGTAAAATTACACTATATATGGCTAACATTTTTTATAAATATATACCATTTGTATTTAAGTACATTTGTATTTACAGTAAGTACATAATCAATATAAAATATTTCATCATTATAACAAAACAATAAGTTACTTTTGCAAGTAATTTTTGTTGAATTTTAAATATATATGACATACCAATCGCTACTAGAATCAATTTAAAACTTCTGACGAAATAATAAAACGTTTGAAAATAATGTAAAATTATAAGAGGAGATAGGCTATATGAATTTACTATTTATAGATGAAATTGTTAATACAGTACTGTAAGTAAGATTTAATTCTATCTATACATATAAAAGCCAAATACCACTAACTGACTCATCACGATTTCTCAAAAACTACTCAACGGATTTGAATGAAATTTTTTATGTAGCTTCATCTAGGACCCTAAGTGCTCCCTAAGAAAGGTATAAAAATCTAAATTTTAGGACAGGGAGTTTGGGGGTGGAGCGTCAAAGTTACTAAAACTTAAAAAAAACTGATTGGAATGAAATTTGGTATGTAGCTTCCTCTAGGGCACTAGGTGCTAGCTAAGAAAGGGTTTTAAAAGATTTGAAATTTTAAGGAGGGTTGGGGGATCAAAGTTACTAGAAAAAAAAACATTGAATGGATTGGAATGACATTTGGTATGTAGCTTCCTCTAGGGCCTTAGGTGCTCGCTAAGAAAGGTTTTCAAAAAACTTGTAATTTTAGGGGCTGGTGGGGTGGGTTTCAAAGTTATTAAAAATCCCCATAAGAAATACATAGTGTATTCAATAAATCGACGATTTGGGTAATGGTGTTATTACTCATTTTCCGGGTTTATGAGGTTATCAATAAATTAAATAGGTACAATACCTGTTTTTTTTTTCTTATCCAATCCTGAAATATTTTTAGGATTGGATAGGACAAAAAAGCATGTATTGTACCTGTTTAATGTATTGATAACATTTTCCAATCCGTGGGGTAACATGATGAAGTTATACTTTAAAATTACTAATGTATCTTGAACCGGAATGTTTTTATACAAATTCACAATATCGAACAAGGCCAAAATGTGGTTCTGTTTAATTGCGATATCCTTGGTAACATCGACAAATTCAAAACTATTTGTGTACTACAATCATTGATAATTGAGTTATTATCTTTGCGAATGTGTTGCAATGTTTGAGCCACCCAGTATCCAGGTGCTGTAGTGTTATTTATTAAAGGTCTGATTGGAACATTATATTTGTGTATTTTAGACAAACCGATAAGACGTGGAGCAACAGGATTGATTGCTTTAAGATAGTTGAGATTACCATGGAATACTTCTGTACATTTATTAATGCTTGCATTTATGAGCTTAGTATATTTACCAGTGGGGTCAAGTTCAAAGTTAAAATGTTGTTACTTTCGATAAACTTAATAACCTTGTCTTTGTAATCCTGTTTGTTCATAAGTACTATAGTATTGCCCTTACCAGCTTTTAAACCTAATGCGTCACTGCTTTCCAGCTTTCTACATATACCTTTCATAATATTGAAATTATGTTTATATTTATGTATGGAACTTTGCGTGGGTTTGCGTGTTTAACTTTTTATTTGTTAATACACGGGCTTCATTTTGCAAGTCAGGGTCTTTAATGGTTTTTATAGCATCAGCATTAGTGACTTCGCATATTATATGTTGTTTGTTAAAACTCGGGAAATTATAATGCAATCCTTTCCCTAACAGATTTTCTTCAGAGGTCAAGAGGTTCATGTTAAAAAGGTTCTCAATTCGTTTATATAACGGGTGTGAACTCACTGTAACTTCATTTTTGTGTTGACTATTAATTAGGCGTTTGATCTAGTTAGCGTGTGTATTGTTACGGGTTCGTAAATTAATAAATACACACTGGCGATTGTATTTAATTAACAGAAATATATTTACACAAAGTCAACTTAACAAACATTTACACAAAAACTAATCTGCACTAATTAATCAACTATCACTATTTATCCCCGTATAATGAGCACTAGTAATCCTGGAATAAATTTGAACAACTAAAAAAAACACATTAACACCGTTATAAAAATAACTCGCACTTGTTACTGTCACTGTTCGCTCAATTCGTTCACGCACTAGACTCTTCAAAGACCAAGACTGCCGTCTTCACACTTTTACACCTTTTTATACGCAGGCACACATGTTCCAGAATATTCCACGCCCTTCTTTTTTCTCTGTTAAAGACTTTTCTAGAAAAGGGGGGTTAGTCTCTTTGTTGATACTTCTATTGACCGTCCTATTCACTTTCTCACTCACTCCCCCCTTTCTCCTCTTCCAGACTGTTCTCGAACAATCGCGCGGTGTCTTTGTTGGCAGGTTTCCACACCTTTTCTCTCTCTCTCTCTTTGCCTAGCCGTAACACTACCCCTTCGTCAAGACTGTTCTGCCCCAGAACAGATTCTTCAGGCTTATGCTGAGGGTAAGGTCTTCCGTCAGTCTTCCAGGGATTGAAGACGCAAGCCACAATGGTTATATCCATTCCGACGAATATCTCCTCCAGCATCCTATTCACAGTCGACCACTCCAGCCCATCGTAACCACAGCCCAATTTTGGAATACCCAGCTTCCTGATGTTCCTTTGATTTAGAGCATCTCGAAGATGAACCAATGATGCCCACAATGCCTGGTACGTTGCTCTCTCATGTAGTTGTTCTTTGGTCACTAGGTAAAATAAATGCTGACCATTTCTTTGGAGATGAAGTGACTTCCCAACGGTCGGCTTCTGTCTCTCCAATTCTACCATTCCACCATATTTCTTGCGGAATACTGTAGCAATTCCCCGGGAAGCACCCAAATCTTTTGTGACACAGTTGGCTATGGCATAGTCCTTCGGCAGTGTGAACAAGTCTGTATTTTTCATTATGGTCAACTTCGTGCTCCGTGATGACTCCGCGCCGGCCATGAATTCGTCAAACCCTTTAGTGACCAATTTACTGGCTCGAGCGTTCTGGGCCTCGTCTGGTCCGTTGTCTCCTTTGAAGGGTGCAAGACGGTTGAAATGAACAATCTTGGGCTTTCCTCTTGGTAGCTTCCGGATTCTGCAGACAACGTCGTTGATCCTGGTCACCACCTCATAGGGTCCTTCCCAAGATGATTGTAATTTTGGAGAGTATCCTCGAATCCTTCGGGGATTGAAAAGCCAAACCAGGTCCCCTTGATGGTATCCGCCTTTCTCCGCCTTGATGTCATACCTCTCCTTCATCTTCTCGCTTGCCTCTTCAATATTACGACGTACTTTCCCGTGGATTTCGTCCATCCGTCTTCGTAGCTGGCTGACGTAGTCTTCTCCACTCAGATCTTCTCCGGCCTTCCTGCCAAACTGTAGGTCGCAGTGTAATCGTAGCTCTCTGCCAAAGATGATGCTAGCAGGTGTCTGTTTTGTTGTTTCATGGACGGAGCTACGATACGCCATTAAGAAGAGATGTAGGTACTGGTCCCAATCTCGCTGGTGGTCCGTGACGACCTTGCTTAGGTACCTTCCCATGGTACGATTCATCCGTTCTACCCATGCCGTCCGACTGAGGATGTAGGGCAGTCGTTCTAGTTTTTCGAGTCCCCAATACTTCACACATTCTGGAAAACACAGCAGACTCGAAATTCCTTCCTTGATCGGAGTGTAATTCCATCGGTACTCCAAAACGACTGACAAACTGCTTTACCAACACGTCGGCTACAGTGACTGCTTCCTGATTTGGTAGTGCATACGCTTCCACCCATTTGCTGAAGTAGTCCATTAACACCAGAATGTATTTGTTGCCGTCGGAAAGGGTCCAGCTATATCCACAGCTACACGCTCAAACGGAGCTCCCTTGTTGTAGGTCTTCATGGGTGCTCGCTTTCGTCGAAGAGGGCCATTAACGGATGCGCAGGTGGCACAATTTCTGCACCATCTTCCGACGTCCTCCTTGAGGTGCACCCAGTAGAAACGTTCTCGAACTTTCTCTACGGTCTTGTGTAAACCGAGATGTCCACCAGATACTCCGTCGTGAAGTTGTCGCAGCACTTCGGGAACACGCTTCCGTGGAACGATGACCTGGTACCTCTTCTGATCGCCTGCCGTATTCTCAATTGCACACTGTAGGACTCCATCCTTGAGCTCAATTGAGTCCCACTGAGCCCAGTATGATTTGACGGTCGGCGACAAGGGTGCCACCTCTTGTCAGGGTGGTCTACCGACCTCAGAACGCTTCCAAGATAACAGATGGCACAAGTCTGGATCCTCTTCCTGGTCCTTCCGCAGCTCAGCGCTCCCCCACTGGTCGGCGATCACAGTCGTTCTATTTACAGCTGCATCATTGTCGTCCTTCCGCGAGCAATGTTTACAGTCCTGGTCGCAGGGTCTCCTGGAGAGGGCATCGGCATTCCTGTGGCTGTTCCCTGCTCGATGAATGGACTCGAAATCATACTCCTGCAGTCGTTCTATCCAGCCGGCCACCTGTCCTTCGGGAGATTTGAATCTAAGAAGCCACGTTAATGAGGCATGGTCTGTCCGCAGGAGGAACCGCCGGCCATACAGATACTTATGGTAATTTTGTACTGCCTTCACCACTACCAGTAGCTCTCTTCGAGTAACGCAGTAATTTCATTCCGGCTTCGACAGGACCTTGCTGAAGTAACTGATGACTTTCTCTTCTCCGTCTTGTTCCTGAGAAAGCACTGCGCCAATCGCTGTGTTACTCGCGTCGGTGTCCAATATGAACCTTCCCTCATATCTTGGATAAACCAGAACAGGGACAGTACTTAAAACCCTCTTTAATTCCAAGAAGGCGTTCTCACAGTTTTCACTCCACACGAGACTGCTTTTGTCTTCGGTTAACTTCGTGAGTGGTTTAGCGGTGTGCGAGAATCCCTTTACGAACCGCCGATAATAGGTGCAGAGTCCAAGAAAACTTCTTACCTCATGTTTGTCGCGAGGTGTTGGCCAATTCTTGATGGCAACGATCTTGTCCGGATCAAGAGTGACCCCCGCATCAGAAACCACGTGCCCCAGATAATTGACTTGCCTTCTTAATAGATGACATTTCTTCGGATTGAGTCGTAGGTTTGCCTGATGCAATCTTTGAAACACCTGTTCTAAATTTTTCAGGTGGTGAGGGAAGGTCTTTCCCAGCACGATGATATCGTCTAAGTAGACTAGACACGTCTCCCAGGATAGCCCTCTCAGTACATTCTCCATCAGTCTCTCAAACGTCGCCGGAGCGTTGCACAGGCCAAATGGCTTAACCGTGAAGTGCCATAATCCTTCCCTATTGAAAATGCGGTCTTCTCCTTATCTTCAGGTTTCAACCCAACTTGCCAGTAACCACTCTTAAGGTCCAGTGTAGAGAACAATTTACAACCTTCCAGACTGTCCAAGGTGTCGTCAATCCGGGGCAATGGGTAGCTGTCTTTCTTGGTAATGTTGTTCAGCATCCGGTAGTCAACACAAAATCGAGATGACCCATCTTTCTTCTTCACCAGTACCACCGGAGAACTCCATAGGCTGTTTGAAGGTTCAATAACCCCGTCTTTTTCCATGTCCTTAATAATTTTTCGGGCCTCTTCCCGTTTGGCCCACGGTAGCCTCCGCGGATTCTGTCTTATAGGTTTCACGTCTCCAGTGTCGATGGCGTGCTGAACAATGTTAGTCCTTCCTTTAGAACTCTCGCCAATTTCGAAGATGTCCTGGTAATTGGTGATAAGTTCCCTGACTTTCTTCTTCTCTTCTGCTGACAGTCCTTCGCACGTCTCCTCCAGGAATTCTTCCAACTTCGCGGGTAGCCGTCCAAAATTAAGCTTTCCCTGATGTATTGTCCGCACCACCGAAGAGGCCGTCAAGCAATATCCTAGCGTACTCCCCTCTTTCAATTTCACTTCGTGATCATTAACATTCATCAAAAGTACTGGAACCTCTTCACCGGTCAGGAATAACGTCCTCGCTACGAGAACCCCGTGTCCGAGCTCTTCGCCATGAATAACAGGTTCCAAGAACGCACTTTGTCCTTCGATCACTCGCTTATCAGTTGCGGCACGTAGAATAGTCTGACTTCTTGGCGGTAGAGTAGCGGCCGAAAGTAACCGTACCCGGGTTGGATGATCATTCTTCGGGTGGAGTATAATTTCTTCTTCTCCGATTATCACTACTTTCTTCCCTAAATCTAATCTTAAACTAAAAGTGGTTAAAAAGTCCATTCCTAATATTACATCTTCGTTTACCTCAGTAACTAGTGCTCGATGCCTAAAACTACTTTGGCCGATAAGGAAGGTAGCCATTGTCTCCCCAGTGGCCGTCTTCAAAGTCCAATTTGTTGGCTTAATCGATTTCTTCGGCACTATGCTCGGGTTTAACACTGTCATGGTTGCACCAGTATCCAAGCAGTCGCGCCGACCTCCCATTTACCAAGCTGTCGATGTACAAACTATTCATCCCTCCGGCCATCGACGCCACTTCTGCCTCTGAGATGGGGCTCTTTTCCCACGGGTTGACAACGGCCCTCCTCATCAACCCCTTTTAGTTTTCCGACTCCTTCTTCCAAGCTGACTTCTTATGGCATCTACTGCGTGGATGTCCAATTTCTCCGCAGGCCCAGCACCGTATCTCCTTCTTCCTTGCTTGCAGCTTCTCCAATACTTTAATCACTATTTCTTCCAAGCTGGGCGTTTCTGGTTGTTCAACCTCCGCAGCTCGAACTCTAGCTGGTCCTCTTACCGACTGCCTTACCGCCTCGAATTCTAACGCTTGTGTTAGTGCGTCGCTGAGGGTCTTGGGTCGAGCTAATTTTATAGCCTGCTGCGTTTCCGGCTCCCGGAGTCCATCCAAAAACTTCTCCACAGCTAGACTCTCATGAACTTCGTCATCGACGGACGGGTAGGCGTGCCTCACGAGACGAGCTATGTCGGTTTCAAACTCTTGGAGAGTTTCGTTTGGTCTCTGTATCCGATTTTTCAGTTGTGAGCGATATAGTTGCTCCATATGTCTGTGGCCGAAACGCATTTCTATACGCCTTACTAGCTCATCAAAATTCTGTCTTTCACTTACAGGTACGGTCTGTAGTACGGCCAATGCGTCTCCTCGCAATGATAAGCCCAGCATGGCTGCCTTCACCGATGGCGTCCACCCGTGGATCATGGCTGCCGTCTCGAAAAGTACGAAGTAGTCTTCCCATGGCATCTTACCGTCAAATGGAGGTAGCCCACCATCATGCGATGACACCACATTAGGCCCTTGTTGTTCGATACTCTTCTTCTCCTGGCTTAATAACTGAGGGCCATCCTCACGTACACCCGACGGTACAGTCTCACATTCAATTTGTATGAATCGCTTGATCATCCTGTTCTCTAAGTCTGCAATTTTCTGGTCCACATCTAAAATTTTAGTTTCTAACATGGCTTTGTTCGCTTCTAACTTAGATTCTATTTTCTTATTATTTTCCTCTATTTTATCTAACTTAGATTCTATCATCTTATTATTTTCCTCCAGCTTAGATTCCATAGCTAATTTGTTTTCTTCTAACTTACTGCTTATTGAATCCTCTAACTTACTGCTGTCCGTCGCAAATAAAAAGGTGTCCGCATTCGTCCCTTCCTTAGCCAGAGCTTGTCGAAGCCTTTCTTGTAGTACAGTCTTCGTACCCGAAGTGTCTTCCTCGCGTACTTCCAATTCGCGCCGCAAATCAGCAACCTTCAGTTGAATCAATTTCACTCCTTTCCCAGCCATTTTATTTGATTTATTATAATTTATTTATTTTTAATAATCCACAAATACTTTATAGCACACACAATGTCACACAGTCCAAAGCACTAGTCACTAGAAGTCCCGTATTAAAACAATCGCCGAAAAATCCCACTTATGACACCAATGTTACGGGTTCGTAAATTAATAAATACACACTGGCGATTGTATTTAATTAACAGAAATATATTTACACAAAGTCAACTTAACACATATTTACACAAAAACTAATCTGCACTAATTAATCAATTATCACTATTTATCCCCGTATAATGAGCACTAGTAATCCTGGAATAAATTTGAAAAACTAAAAAAAAACACATTAACACCGTTATAAAAATAACTCGCACTTGTTACTGTCACTGTTCGCTCAATTCATTCACGCACTAGACTCTTCAAAGACCAAGACTGCCGTCTTCACACTTTTACACCTTTTTATACGCAGGCACACATGTTCCAGAATATTCCACGCCCTTCTTTTTTCTCTGTTACAGACTTTTCTAGAAAAGGGGGTTAGTCTCTTTGTTGATACTCTGCCGACCGTCCTATTCACTTTCTCACTCACTCCCCCCTTTCTCCTCTTCCAGACTGTTCTTGAACAATCGCGCGGTGTCTTTGTTGGCAGGTTTCCAAACCTTCTCTCTCTCTCTCTCTCTCTCTCTCTCTCTCTCTTTGCCTAGCCGTAACACTATTGTTCAGTTTTATCGCTAAATGTTGTATTTGTTTGTTAATATTCTCCATAACGCTGTCAATTATTGCACGTTTTTATTACACGTTTGTTGTAATTTGTGTGTATATGTGGGTGTTTGTACTTTTTATTTTTGTTTGACGGGCTCACATGTGAGTTATTTCAACACCTGAAGATGATAACCTGTTCTCGAACGCGTAGAGTATACTACAAAATAAGTTGTATGACGGAAATGCAGGTATATGTATTACAACGGACAAAACTCGTTGTAGGTCTTGAGTTTAAATTGCAATGGTGTATAGGGGTTGCATATTACTTGGAAAAAAGTTGATTATGCGTAAAATTAGTTAGGAGAGTCTAAGTAGTTAAGATTCTGGAAGGAAGAAGTTAAGCTCTAACCTAGGAATAACTTAAGGAAAGAAAACTTTAATGGAGAATTATAAAAGAAAATACTAGGAAAAAGCAAAAGAAAATTAATTAGTACATTTAAAAAAAAGAAAAAAAAAAAAACTCTCAATTATTGTAGTGGAAGCCACTTAGGCAAATAAATAAAAAGTTGTCAAATTATAAAGGGTAAAATAATGTAAAACGTATAAAACGCGGATTATAAAAATTCGGGAAGTATGAATGCGGGGAAATAACAGTAGTATGAAAGCGTAACCCAGTAAAATATTGTTAGTTTGTTATCAGGCAAATTAAAATGTGTCCCTGTATTTATATAAGTAGTGTACAGTATAAACATGTGTTTTCAGTGGAAGTGAACTCATCCAGTGAGCAATTCAAAAGGAAATGTATACCATGGTATATTGTGTAAATGTAATTTCAGATTATGGAGAATAAGAAGAACAATGAAAAGTATAGTATGAAATGTATAAAAATATTATGAATATGTGATATGTAAATTGTTAGATTAGGAAGGCAGAACTAGATATAAGAATGTAATAAGATAGGAGGAGAATGAAAAAGGAATGTTAATATATTTAGAAGGTTTCAATATCTTGGGTTTTTGGCGGAGCCGATCAAACCAGATATCTTAACAGGGGTAGCTTACAACAGACAAAACTCGTTGTAGGTCTTGAGTTTAAATTTGCAATTAATTTTGTAAGTTTGAATAATATGGACTTGCCGCGAGTTGAAGCCGAATGTAGGTCACGAGATCAGCATGTACACGCGGGCGGTCTGTTATCGGGTAGAATTAAACTTTTGGACCCTGCCTGTCTGAAAAGGAAAATTATAAAAATTACTTAAAAGATTCCTACGGGAAGCCAAAATCCAAGATTTGAATAAAAAATAAAAATCTTCGGGAAATGCATTACGCTAAC
>JAGFPH010002145.1:140889-151623 GCA_018207615.1 Philaenus spumarius
TAAAATTCGATAACTCAAGAACAGTTGATCCGATTTTGATCGAACTTGAACTAAAGAGTTTGCTAGTACTGTAATGACAGCGTTAAGTAAGAGTACAGAGTCTATTGCAAAATTACATATCCACAACGCAATCTAGTCCTTCTAAAACGTACCTTAAACAAATGTAAATTAAATAGGAGTACATAGTATGTTTCAAAATTATACATTCAAATAATAGCGTTATATTGTAAACAGATGTTAATGACAGCTTTACAATTTAAAAGTGTTAAGTAGAGTTTGTTTCGAATGTTTAATTATGTTTTCATATATTAAGTGTAGATATTTTGTATATGACGTTCTAATATAATGTACACGTGATCACCTCATGTCGATCGCGTGATCGCATCGTGTTTATGATTATACCATTGTAAATAGTTACGGATCGTTAGGAAAATATACGGGTCGTTAATAAAAAGTTATGGATCACTTGATTGACGTTAGTATCGAACAGATTCTTGGAATTTATGATTTCTAAGAATCGTATATGTTGACGTAAATGGTTCTGGTTCGTTAAGAATATGTTAAGGGTGATTGATAAAAAGATACGCATGGCTGATGAAAATAAACGGGTCTTTAATAAAAAGTTATGGATCACTTGATTGTCGTTAATAGCGAACAGATTCTTTTAATTTATCGATTTCTAAGAATAGTGCTGGTTCGTTAAGAAAATGTTACGGGTGATTAAAAAAATTAACGCTTAGTTGCTTATCCAAGGTTTATGTTAACACATAGTTGGTAAAAATATACAGGTCATTAGTAAAAACATATGAATCATTTGATTGACGTTATTAGAAGAAATTGACACAGTATGTTTCAAAAGTTTATTTGCATTTTCATATAAAGGGTTATAATGTATATTTTTTATATAAAATTAATTTTATATAAAACAACTCGTTCAACGAGAGCAACGCAATCTAGTAACGTAAATACATGTTAATGGCGATGTCAACAATATTTAAAATTGGCACAGTATGTTTCAAAAGTTTAATTACATTTTCATATAAAGTGTTATAATGTATATTTTTTAATATAAAATTCATTTTATATAAAACAACACGTTCAATATAAAACGAGAGCAACGCAATCTAGTGCGTCTAAACTTATCATAAACACAAGTAAATGGCTGTGTCTACGATATAATATTAACATTGTCTTAAACAGTATGATTCAAAAGTTTAATTACATTTACAAAAGTGTTATAATTTATATTTTTTTATATAAAACCACTCGCTCAATATAAAACAAGAGCAACGCAATCTAGTGTGTCTAAAAGTAACGTAAACACATGTTGATGGAGGTGTCTTTAATATTTAAAATTGACACAGTATGTATCAAAAGTTTAATTGCATTTTCATATAAAGTGTTATAATGTATATTTTTTAATATAAAATTCATTTTATATAAAACAACTCGTTCAATATAAAACGAGAGCAACGCAATCTAGTGAGCCTAAATATAACGTAAACACATGTTAATGGCGGTGTATACAACACATAGGTGTCTACAATATTCAAAATTGCCACAGTATGTTTAAAAAATGTAATTATTTTCACATAAAGTATTATAATGTATATTTTTTATATAAAACAACTCGTTCAATATAAAACGAGAGCAACGCAATCTAGTGCGTCTAAACGTATCATAAACACATGTTAACGGCGATGTCTACAATATTTAAAATTGTCACAGTATGTTTCAAAAATGTAATTATTTTCACATAAGATGTTATAATGTATATTTTTTATATAAAATTATAACTATTAAATATAAAACAACTCGTTCAATATAAAACGAGGGCAACACAATCTAGTGCGTCTAAACGTATCATAAACACATGTTAATGGTGGTGTCTACAATAAATAATATTAACATTGTCTTAAACAGTAAGCTGTTGTGTGGGTTGCATAACAAAAATTATAAGGAGAAAATATTTCAAAATTCGATAACTTAAAAACCGTTAATCCGATTTTGATCGTACTTGAACTAAAGAGTTTCCTAGCACTGTTAATGACAGCGTTAAGTAAGAGTACAGAGTATGTTGCAAAATTACATATTCACATAAAAGTCATATATATGTTTTTATATAAAATTCTAATATAATGTAAAACAACTCGGTCGATCTAAAACGAGAGCAACGCAATCTAGTGCTTTTAAAACGTATGTAATATTAATGATGGTGTTTACAACACACAGGTGTCTACAATATTTAAAATTGTCACAGTTGTTTCAAAAATGTAATTATTTTCACATAAAGTGTTATAATGTATATTTCTTATATAAAACTATAACATAAATATTTCATATAAAACAGCTCGTTCAATATAAAACGAAAGCAACGCAATCTAGTGTATTTAAAACATATCTTATACTATAATTACTTGTTCGGACGTTTGCCATCATTTGTGTGTTAAATAATCAAACACGAATGATGATACCCTCACATAGGCCTAGTTGCCTAGGTTTATGTACCGTTAGTTTTAGTCACTTGAGAATGGGAATTGATTTGTATTCCCGAAACGTCATGTTTGATTATGTAACACACAAATAATGGCAAATGTCCGAACAAGTAATTATAATAAAATTCAACATCCATCATTAACAAACAATAACTTCAAACAGAGAATATCTTATACTCATGTTAATGCCATAAAACGAGCGTAACGCAATCAAGAGTTTTTAAAACGTATCTTAAACTCATGTTAATGACAGCATCTAGGTGTTAAGCAAGAGTACAGAGTATGTTACAAAATTACATATTCACATAATAGTGTTGTATGATTTTATAAAATTCTTATATAATGTACAACTAATTTATATAAAACAACTCAATCGATTTTAAAAAGAGAGCAACGCAATCTAGTGTTTTTAAAACGAATCTTACACTCATGATAATGACAGTGTCTAAGTGTTAAATAAGAGTATAGAGTACGTTGAAAAATTGTTATATGCTTTTATAAAATTTTAATATAATATGCAACTATTTTAAATAAAACAACTCAATCGATTTTAAACCAAGAGCAACGTTAATCCAGTGTTTTTAAAACGTAACTTATGTTAATGATGGTGTTTTCAAAATTACATATTCGCATAACGAATATAATGTACAACTATTTTATATGAATATTTAGTGCAATATTTTCATGTTATAGTATATGTAACTATTTTATATAAAACAATTTGATGGATTTAAAACGAGAGCAACGCAATCTAGTGTTTTTAAAAACGTATCTTGAACATATGATAATTAAGTAAGAGTGCAGAGTATATACAAAATTACATATTCTCATAAAAGTATTATAATGTATATGTTATTTAATTAATGTTCAGCTATTTTGTATAAAACAACTCAATCGATTTTAAAACGAGCGTAACGCAATCCAGAGCTTTTAAAACGTATCTTAAACACATGTTAATGACAGCATCTAAGTGTTTAGCAAGAGTACAGAGTATGTTTCAAAATTACAGGTTTACATAATAGTGTTATATGATTTTATAAAATTCTTATATAATGCGCAACTTATTTATATAAAACAACTCAATCGATTTTAAAGCGAGATTAATGCAATCTAGTGTTTTTAAAACGCGCCTTAAACATATGTTAATTAAGTAAGTGTACAAAGTATATTCAAAATTACATATTCTCATAAAAGTGTTATAATGTATTTGTTATTTATATACAATTCTAATATAATGTGCAGCTATTTTATATAAAACAACTCAATCGATTTTAAACCGAGAGCAACTCAATCTAGTGTTTTTAAAACGTAACTTAAACTCATGTTAATGACAGTGTCTAAGTGTTAAGTAAGAGTACAGAGTACGTTTCAAAATTATGATATGCTTTTATGTAATTCTAATGTAATGTGCAACTATTTTGAATAAAACAGTTCAATCGATTTTAAATCCAGAGCAACGCAATCTAGTGTTTTAAAACGTAACTTATATTCATGTTAATGACAGAGTCTAAGTGTTAAGTAAGAGTACGGAGTACGTTGCAAAATTGTTATATGTTTTAATAAAATTCTAATATGATGTACAACTATTTTATATAAAACAACTCAATCGATTTAAAACCAAGAGAAACGCAATCCAGTGTTTTTAAAACGTACTTATGTTAATGATGGTGTTTTCAAAATTACATATTCGCATAACTAATATAATGTACAACTATTTTATATGAATATTTAGTTCAATATTTTCATGTTATATTTATATGTAACTATTTTATATAAAACAATTCGATCGATTTTAAATCCAGAGCAACGCAATCCAGTGTTTTTAAAACGTACTTATGTTAATGATGGTGTTTTTAAAATTACAACTCGATCGACTTTAAAACGAGTGCAACGCAATCTAGTGTTTTTAAAACGTATCTTAAACTCATGATAAATACAGTGTCTAAGTGTTAAGTAAGATTACAGAATATGTTTTAAAATTACATAGTCACATAAAAGTGTTATATGTTTTTATATAAAATTCTCATACAGTATGTTTCTAATACATGTATCTAAACAACCCAAATTGTAAAGTTTTTGTGTATTTCTTCGCGAATTTTATTTCAAGAGAAAAAACGGTGGCACAAAAATAATGACGTGGATAAAACTGTACTTATACATGTAGAACAAGTTGGTGGATCGAGCTGGTTCTTATTTGTTAAATGTGCGATAAGAAAAGTCCCTCATACCTTTGTTCAACCTTGGTCCCACTTATCCCTTGATATTTACTCAATGCTTCTCCTTTCAGTCTTTAGATATTTACTTTGTATATTACCTGAATCTTAAATTTTGCATTAAAATAATTATGTCCAACCAAAAATCTGATTCATTTTTTTGTTGGAATGTAAAGTAACAGTTATACATGATTTTAAATTATTTCAAACATTTGAAGCCAGAGATGTTCTTATTTGTAGCAACTATTAATTTGTAACCTGAAGGTTGTATTGGTAAGAATAAGAGAATGAAACAGCCTATATTTTATATATGTTTTATAAGTAGACATTAAGTAGACCTAAAAGTTACATACATACACATAAAACGTGTAATTTCATTGTTTGATTTGCTATTTACGTAGCTGACAAACATCTTAAAATAACCGTATTGACAATCGCCAGTCAGATTTTTAAAACATTTGCTTTAATAATTACGTTACAAAACTCCGTTACTTCGTAAAAAAATTCAAACAATGAAAAATGTACGTCATGAGGAAAAATACGAATCAACTAAAACCGGACTATGAATTTTAATAAAGGCAAATAATTATATAAAGTAAAAACAAGCCATTCCCTAACATTTGGTTATAACTTTTGTTTAAATATTTTAATGTAATTTAAACTAGTTGTTATAAGAAAGTAAATTTCAAAATAGGAAACAGACAGTGCTCGAAAATTAACCAGCTTTTAAATATATCAAAGCAGAGATAGTTGAATTTAAATTTCAAATAGCAAAATTTGTGTAAATAAACAAATTTCAAACAGTTTTATGTTTAAAATTCTTTTTGTTATTAAGTTATTACATATTTTTCAAATATATTTTAATAAGCAGAAACTCAAGATCATTAAACTTGAAACAACATAGAATACATATGCTTATACTGCTTTAGACACTATTGTACCTGAGTTTTCTTTAACCTGACTGCAGAATTTGGTAGAGGTCATACATATTTGTAAACAACCTTTATATTTATGATGGTAATATATTAGCTCCTCTATTTTAACTTGATTTCTTATTATTGCATTACAAACCCTAAGAAATAACGTTACATATTTCTAAGGCTAAATATAATAGTTTTAGTGAATTAAAAAAATATATTACATACAGTAAGTCAAATATTTATATGTTGTACTAGAATTATCATTTAGTATTTTAAGCGTTAAATAGACATGTTTTATAAATATACACTGAATTATTTGTTTTATTTTTACATGTATTTATTTCAAATAATATTTTTGTTAAATCAATGCTTATAAAAAAACAAGTGATAATATGAGTGTATGCTTTTCTTCATAAAGTAATAACTAAGGCTAATAATAAAAATTTTTTAACAAATAAATATAAAATTTTAAAAGAATTAAAATATAATATTATATTTAAATTAAATTTAAATACAAATTTAAGGTGTTATCCTTATGACGAATTAGTTCAAGACATAACGTTATGGAGGAAAAAATGTGAATAAATATTGTAGTATGTGTATTCAAGTGCATTCAAATTATTATAAAATTTAATTTAAGTGATTTATTAAAATTATGGAAAAAATGTATTAAAGCCGAATATGTTGTTTTCCATAACCTTATTATAATAATTTACTACTGAAAGCATGCTTAAAGCAAACTTGTGAAGTTTTTCCTTGTCATGGGTTCATGTGTTATGTGCTCAAACCGTGGAAACTAATTCAGGCTAGTAATCTGTCGTTGTCTAGTTTTGGCAAAACGTGATTCCAAAAAACTTTAACAAAAGTTGGATGTATTCACAAAATGGAGTTGGGTTGACAAAAGTTTGAAGTTTTATTCCATTCTTTTAATTTAAATAATTCCCAATTTACTTTACCACAGTCAAATTGCCCTCTTTTAAATAAAATCTATTATAGACAATTTTGTGTTTCTTGTATATAGAGCACACAAAAATATGTGTAGTTTTTAAAATTGTGGAATAACAAAAGAATAAGTATATGAGACATTATTATATCTACATGCATATCTATATATATTTACACCTAACCAAATCCCACATGCAGTAGTTTAAAAAAAGTGATTTAACTGTACAATCAACATAGGCTATTGTATTATTTATTGTCATTCATTTTTAAATATTTATTTATTGAAATTCAGATTGTCAGTTTCAATGTAAAGAAAACCATTGACACAACTGTATTTTCTGAATTTAAGAGATCAGTTTGGTTAATTATTATAGTTAGTTCTTGTTTAAATACTTTACTTAAGTTACGCTGTGACGAATAATCCCCAGGTGGCTGATACAGGTATCAACGTCACATTAACGTAATGTCATTGCTATTCATTTAACGTTTTTGAAATAAAACTGGTATTTCTAGTTATAAAAACACTTACTCAAAAATCGATCCATGGTCGTTAGATAATGTGTTCTTCCTCTCTTTTGCAAACATGTTTTCCAGTTATCTCAGTAGTTCAGCAACTCTATTAAAATCAGTCATGTCATCATTTTTCAGACTTTCATCAGGCCATGTTTGACGAGTTATTATTGGTAAATAGAAACATATTCTAAGTTTTCTTGACAAACTTAATTTTTTGGATAACTCCCTTGTACCGTCTACTGCACTTCAAACATTGCAAACACGGTCAACGAAGATCCATCTAGACTCTATAAACCGCAAAAACTATGATATATACGACAATAAGGTAAGCGTGACGACAGTAGATCGGAATAACCACGGTATGAATTACAGATAATGTAGAGCTGAATTTAGTACTGTTTGCCTCGGTTTAATAAGACCTACAAGAATCTGCGGAATTACCTAACCTAGCCGTAGAAAAGTTCGCCTTATAAGCTGCAACATATGCAAATTATGGGAACTTTTTCAGTACAAAATTTGATTTCCATAAACAGTTTAAAATGGATTATCGTCAAAGTTTAAATAAGATGAGCTTAGACTTAGTTCTAGTTTTTGTTTCTGTCAGTTCACATTCCATCTAGATGAAATATAGTTTTTTATTTCTCCAAATACATAACGGTTGTGTTTTGAAGAAAATCTCAATTCATTATTATTTTGATTAGGTGATGGGCAGACTTGATCTCTAAGATAATGTTTTCCTTAAAATTAAGAAGAAAATTTAATGATTTAAGGTAATTGTCTTTGAATTGAATCCACCCTTCTTGCATAGGAATATTTCTAATTTTGGATGCAATGAAGTTTTTAATATACACCCTTCTTTGCCAACAATAGTCGTCTCATCAGCAGGCTTAGAGAGAAACCTTTTACCATAATCTTTACGAGAGTTTTCACAAAACAAGTACAAGAGATTTTCAGAGCAAGAACCAATACAAATTATCTGCTAGAACAACATCATACTGAGTCTTCCTCTAGTTTATTCTTCCGAGAGAATATAACGGAGTCAAAATCGTTTGTCTACACTGGATTATCATGGTTGATCTTCAATTCGACGTGGGCTTGAGCGAGATATTCTTATTTGTTTCGATGGCATAGATGATAGATGTAGCTTTTAGATAATAATGTTACTACGCTACACAGATAACAGAGAAGATTCAACAGTTTGAGAGACTCTGCATTCTGTACAATAGTCACTTCATCCACTACAGTTTATATTAGAAATATTCTTAATATTAAAATTTGTATTACCTTATACATTCCGTCACAATCCTTGTTTGTTATGTTTTTTATTTCAAATTACAGGTTTCAATATATCTGTGATGTCATCTTCAGATCTTCAATCACATACTAGAAAACACGGTACAAGTTTCTAATACTGACACTGAAAAGTTGGTCACCATGCATGGTTCACTTTGGACAAGTGCAGACTGCTAAAGAATGTGGTCTCTACTCATAATGTTTGTGTTTAATAAGTCAACATGGTCCACCTTTGTTTGCATTGATATGATTCTGTTCAATATGGCATTTGAACTATGGTGTATTTTATCATTTAAAAGAAGGTCTTTTTGTGATTTTGTGGCCTTATATATTTCTAGCTGTTCGAGTGTATTAAGGAGTTTGCCTTTTTTATAGTTATGTAAAATATTCAAGTTACTATGGATGTTATTATAAAAATTGTTCTCATCTATTAAATGTTTAGCGAAGTTTGATCTTTATTCGGGAATTTTACGTTTAGGACGATGTTTTTTTAACCTTCTTGCGAATGTTCGTCCTATTTGTCCAATGTACAATTTAGGACAGTTTTAACATTTAATTTTGTATAAAAATGAGTTTTCAAACTCGTTGTTGTTAATTTGTTCTTGTTCAGAGATTTCTTTAAATTGTTAAAAGTTCTGTAAGACGGCATAATGAAGAGTTGTGCTAGTTCCTTTTTCAGCGTGTATTAAAGTTTATTGCCATATTGGATTGCGATATATTCAATGTTTTTTTTTTTAATTTAAATTTTCGGGTGCATGTGTTTAGGTATTAGTTTGTCTATTGTTTTCGGGTGGTACCCATTAGAGACAACAATCTGTTTATTTATGGCAAGGACCTTATTGAAATTGTCCGTAGTTAGTAGAATGTTTTTTAAACGGTTTATAAAACTGTAGTACGCTGCAAGGTTATGGGGGTGAGGATGGTTACATGTAGCATAGATGGATGTCTCTGTAGTGGTTGGTTTCCTGTGTATGTCAAAACTATGGCTATTGTTAAGTGTAGGTGTACGTAAATCCAGAAAGTTTAATTCTTTAAGTGTTTAAATTTTCCGTGTAAACTGAATATTTGGGTTGATTCCTATTAGGTATTTTCTAAACTTCTCCAATTGTCTACTATTTCCGTTAAACATACATACCAGGTGCCTTAAAAGTACCACCCCTCCCATTATTTTATTATTAGTGGAAATAGACAGATTTACTTTGGGGATTGTTATCATAACAAAAATTGGAGGTTTTTGGTGTATCGCAAATTTCAAACCCTCCACAAAAAATGGGGTATTTTGTGGGTAAGTGGAAAATTTTAAATAAGAACCCCTATTGAGTGACACCTCATTATAAAGGTCTTGATATAAATAGAAGATCTGCGCAAACCGGAGGTCTGTATGTTGACTTTATCTAACATAAAGACCAATGCAAGTTATAATTTTCCCCAAAAAAGTCCTATTTAAAGTTTCATTAATAATTATATTACAATGAGTAAAACCATGAGTAAAACTCACCTCATTATCACTCAGATTAAGTGCTCGAAATGAGAACCATTGACTTCTTGACAAAAATGTACTCAAAATGTTGCCTACATTTCCCAACATTTCTGGTGTTATAAGTGGTCAGGCGTGTTCAATCCTTCGGCGTAAGTTATCTAGGTTTGCAGGTCTCGTGTCATAAATTTTACTTTTGAGGAAACCCCAAAAGTAAAAACCTAGTGGCGTTACGTCGGGTGAACGATGTTTGATTTTATGTGAATTTGATGTTATTTAAATGGTGAAAATTATAACTTTGATTGGACATTATGTTAGATAGAGTCAGCATAAAGACGTCCGATTTGCGCCAATCTTCTTGTTTTATCAAGACCTTTAAAATGAGGGGTCACTCAATCAGGATTCTCATTTAAAATTTTATACTTGCCCCCAAAATACCCCATTCTTGAGGGATTGTTTAAAATTTACTATACACCAAAAAACTCAATTTTTGGTCATGGTAACAGTCCTCAAAGCAAATCTGTCTATTTCCATTAATACAAAAATTAATAGGGTTGGATGGGACTTTTAAGACATCCGGTACAGTATCATCTACATATCTATAGTAGTATATTTGATAATTATTATTGAGGTACTTGTTGTTTGAGGAAAATGTGTGTTTACTTTCAAAACAATTTAAGTAAATTTCAAGTGGCGATCTCATTGCTAGTCCATTTTCCTGTGAGTAGAACATTCCGTTAAATTCAAATTTGATATTAGTAACTTTAACTTACTCCACCTGCAAATAAAATTTGGAAGTACACGTTTCTGAGATGTAGTCCTCCCTTGCATTACACGGTTTCATGGTTGAAGTCTGTTAAGACAAGATGGTGCTGCTT
>JAGFPH010002145.1:156623-217237 GCA_018207615.1 Philaenus spumarius
CTCAAGGTTATATGCGGGGAAAACTAAGGGGCTTACTATTGAGCCCACTTGAAAGCGATTTATATAAAAATTTCGGAGTTCGCACGTTTTGTCCACCAAAAATGCACTGCAAATGACCTACATATAGTGACCTGATGAAGCTTATGGTATGGTATTGGTGTAAGCGCGATTGGCTTTACCAACTCTTCTGGTGTGCGCAATCTAAAAGCGGGATCTTCTTGGCAAGCTACATATTTATAATACAAGCATTATTTTATTGTTATCACTATTTCTAAAACATTAAAACAAACAAAGGGATGTGAAGCTAATAACACTAAAACGTTTAGCAAACATACTGTAACGGATATATTGGTAGACACCAATATTCCCAAAGTCTAAAATAATTAAAATAAAAAACAATAAAACAAATTATAGAAAGATTCTAAGATTCAAAGTAGGCCTAAGTTAGTTAAGAAGAAATCTTTGCTCTGGACACAGTTAAAAGATTACAGCTGATACTAGTAACACACGTGTAAACTATTAGGTTACGTTCCCAGACATTTTAATCAAGTCAGCAGCATTAGAACAACTTGCTCTGAAACAAGTAAAAAGAATCATATTGCATTTCACATAGCTTTAGCGAACAATGCAGAATATCATGAGAATGCTTTTACAAGAATTTACAGATAGACAAACTTTTAGAAAAATGAAAGTCCAATAGGGAGATGAGTGAAAAATCTTTAGCCAATGACAAACGGTTTTTCAAAAGGACGCGGTAGCAGGAGTAGGGCAAGAGCGAGAAAAGCGGGGTCTTCTTCTAACATCTTTTGAACGGGCAAGACCTAAAAGCCCGCTTCACACCACAATGTATATTTCAACCTAAAACCCGCTATAAAAAGACTAAGTACATTTTACCTTAAAATACAAAAATCATTTAAAATCAATCATCAAATAAGAGTCAATGATCAAGTCGAACTCACTAAGTGAAAATCATCAATCAGTTTAAAATCAATCACCAATTTCAAAAGGCATCGCAGGAACCAGTGGATAAATAGTGTTCAGTGAATGTGCGAATATAGATAAATTAATATCAATAAAGTGTTAAATAAAATAATCAATAAAATATATAGTATCAATTTAAAAGTGTGTGAAAGGGGAAATCACAGATACATGTAAGTAAATTAAAAAATTTCAATTTATGTTAAGACAAATCTCGAGGTTAAGCAAATTTAAATAAAATCAAAATCATATCCAGATAATTAAAATAAAATCATAAACAAATTGCAAATGGAATAATATAAATGTAATAAAATAAATTCATAGCTTTAGAGCAACAATAACTAAGCAATTTTGTCGGGTCTTCTTTATAGAGAATTAGCTGCCAAGGATTTAATAATACCTAATAAGCAATTGAAAGGAGATTCCGATTTAATTAAAAAGGTTAGAAATTGCTGTTTAGGATAAGGTTTTAAATTATGGAATTATGTCAACTTAATTATCAAACTTTTAATTTCAAATATTTTGTACAATGTTTAGTTGTTAGCATATTTTAATAAAGGATAAGTTATACATATTAAATATTAAGGAGACTGCATAGTAATTGAATAGTACTTAACAATGTACTAGTAATGTTGTCTCCCTTAACAACATTATAGATTACGAATAATAATTATCAAAATATCCTGGTAAAATTAGTTCAGTAGATTCAGCAACTTATTATGAAGTAAAGTTTGAGGAAGAGACGATTTGAGAAATTAAACATTAAGAAATTGTATATTAAATAATTAATACATTTCTTAAGAACAAATTTCAATAATTAAGTATCATGTAAATTCAAGTTTTTTTTTCAATAAATTCAATTTAAAAAAAAATCTAAATGTTATTAATGTAGAAAAGGTGTAGTCATTAAATTAATCAAATGTCATGTACAATATCTTATTATCAATTATACATTTAATACAAACTATTAACGTCTCTGAAGTTATTTCAACCAATTAGTTGTGAGTCAGACCTCTCAAGCCAAACACAGATTGATTCGTAAATTGAATCTGGAGGAGCCCCCAAATAAGACAAACCATACATTGTTTATAAATTATGAACCACACACCTCCATATAATAATAATAAGAACCTTACTGGATAAAGTCGCCCAATCAAAATCATAACCTTACATGGTGGAGGCGCTAAATTTAAAATAAGCTAATTGGGTGAATATAATTGCAGAGACTAGTAATACATTGTGTATAGCATAAGGGTTAGAAAAATAAGAAAAACCAATATCTGGTATATGATTTCGATTTTATTGAGAAATGATTTTAAGTAGTAATAAATTAGTTTAATAAACACTAACATTTACAAATATAACAAAGGAAAGATAATAAACATACACGAATAAATAAATTTTACAAAAAAAAACTACCCATCACAAAAACCAATAAAAAGAATAACTGAAATGGAGAGGAAAGAAAAAATACTCTTAATACAACCCTCACAATACCGTGGTTTACCATCAGAAGACATACACACATTTATATCTCGATATGAAGTAGCGTCGAGAGCAAACGGTTGGACACCAAAAACACAAATAACTTTATTACCTACATATCTTGCACAATCAGCTTTAAATTGGTATGAAAACTTCATACAAATTTATCAAGAGGGGGAGATAACTTGGGAAAAAGCAAAACAAGAATTAATAAATCTTTTCACACCAATAGCTCAGAGCCAAAACTTACAAATAATTATAACAAACAAATCACAAACTGAATCAGAAACGTCCATAAACTTTTACTTACAAATACAGGCTCTTTGCAGAAGAATGAACCCAAACACAGATTATACACAAATAATGTCTCACGTAATACAGGGTTTAAAACCAGACATTTTCGAACGCATTATAAAAATGTAAACTAACACACTCAGCCAGTTAGAGGAAAATTTAAGAAAAATTGAACTACAAATATTTCAACAGACATTAAATAAGCAAAAACATTTAAGAAAGATGGAACCCAACGTAAACATGAGTACTACATATTTTGAAAACCTAAACAAAATGTAAGAAAAGCTAGAACAACTCACGGAAATTATACACACATTAGGAGTAAATATAAACCAAAATGGCCAAAAACCAACCAAATTTCAAAAAACTTAACCAAAACCTAACACCTCAATATAAAACCAACCAACGATTTGACAACAGGCATAAAAAAATACTACAAACATATATAAACTGCTATCAACTTTACAACGGCCAAAACAGTGTAGGGCAAATATGCTCAATCTGCAATAAATACAATCACTCATCAAACAAATGTTTCTTCAGAAAATATAACTGTAACATATGTAAAATGGACAATCACACAACAGAAGAATGTGCTTTCAATTTAAAAATGGATACTTATCCTCAATATACGAGAAACCAAAGTAGGCCTTATACCTAAGTAAATAAAAAGTATTGCCAAAAATGTAGAAGAAATGGCCACTCAACTCAACAATGCTACTCTAATAAATGTTCAAAACTATCATTCAATCAAAAACGGACTAGAGGGGAGACTATACAAAACAAGAACTATACCGCCCCAAAGCACAAATACTGTATACAAATTTTCATACCAAATTTCAACAATTAAACATGCAAAATAAACGGATACCTAACTTAAGTACACCTAGGCAAAACAATAAAAACAACAAGCAGTTCAATGGCAGAAAATAATATTACTCTATTTCATTAAGGCAAAAGAAATATAAACAAGCATACTGTAATTCAAATGACTCAAGCAAAATACCAGGCACTTCAGTTGGAACACAATACTCGGTACAGGACGATAACATGAGTCAGTCACACGTACACAATTTTATGACACCAGGCGTTAACGGGATAGAACTGGAAGAGGCAGTACAACGAGAAAATGGCTTCAACACATTCAGCACATTTCACAAGCAAATTTTAAATCAAAACGGGGTACTTAAGTCTGGAAAATCAGACAAGGATGTAACATGGGATGTATACAATACATTATTTTTAAATAAAAATGAAAATTCAAGAGTATGCACAATTAACATAAAGTTCAAAACATTAAATAATCAAGATATTGAAACGATTTTAGATTCTGGCGCAAATGTTTCAATCTGTCATTATGACCTAGTCAAAAATAAACCCATAACAATTAAAACAAAAACAATAATACAATCTGCTACAGACGACAATTTAAAAATACATGGAGAGATGACCTTACCATTTGAAATTAATGGAATAAAATTTACTAACAAATTTTATGATGCATCTGGAATAAATACCAAAGTTATTTTAGGCAATAACTTCTTACTAGAAAATAGAGCAAAAATAGACTTCAATAATAAACATATTACCCTATATTCAAATGACCAAAAGTGCAAAATAAAAATGAATGAATCATGGCTGCAAAATTTAAAAAATATACGATTACAATAAATAACAACATAATAAACCACCCCGAAATAAGATCAAACGAACAAATTAAAATAGCATCAGGGCAAAGTTTACGTGTACAAGAAATAGAAAATTATAGCGAAATAATGGATTTTGAAACGGACAGGCACTTAAGGGAACAAAAACAAATTCATGCCTACATATCCCAACAGGAAAATAAATATTATGTTTACATGTACAATGCATCAAGACGACCCCAAATACTTATGCCAAGAACACTTATAGGTCACATAAACAAAAATGAAGAAAACAAAAAAATGTATGATACAGTAAACAAAAACATGACACCCACACAAAAATTCAAAAAGGAACAAATAACTGACAAAAATGGAGTACAATTCCAAATTTGTGAAAAATTAACAGAAACACAGCACAGGCAAGTGACAGAAATAATTAAAAAATATAAACACATCTTTACTACGGAGGTCAAAGACCTAAGCCCAGACAAAATTAACCCAGTAAAAATACAAGTAATTCAGGGAACATCAGGAGTTATCGTACCACCATATCGCCATAGTAATCAGGAAAGACAGTTATTATATCACGAATTAGATGACCTAGTAAAGGCAGGAATTTTAGAAGAATGTCCAAATTTCACGGAATACGCGTCAACAGCATTTATAGTCAAAAACCAAGATAACTCGCACAGATTAGTAGCGGATTTCAGAAAAGTAAACGAAAAAATTAAGAATGAATATTTTCCAATTCCAAGTTTACAACTAACGTTCAGCTGTTTAAACAACTCACAATATTTCACAAAGTTAGATTTAAAAAACGCCTTTTTCCAATTACAAGTACATGAAGAAAGTAAACCATTCTTAACAATAATTAGAACTCAAGACAAAATGTTAAGATATACAAGATTACCACAGAGACTTAAAGTATCAAGCGCAATATTCCAGAAAGCCCTAAACAAAACACTAGCAAAACACCTTTTTTCAAAGTGCTTATCATATTTGGACGACACTTTAGTGTTTGCACCGACCTTTGAAGAGAAATTACACAATCTAGAAGCTGTTTTAAATGAACTAGACAAAGCAAATCTAAAACTATATACAAAAAAATATAATTTTTTTTACAAAGAAATTGAAATATTGGGACACAAGGTTTCGACAGAAGGAATAGAGCCTCTAAAATCTAATATACAGCCAATATTAGACTTCAAACAACCAAAAACCTTACGTAATATAAGAGCTTTCCTAGGAGTTTCAGGCTTTTTTAGAAAATTCATCAAAGATTACCCAAAAATTACTCACCCTTTAACAGAACTTCTCAAAACCAACAACAAATAAATTCTAAAATTATTTGGACAAAAAATTGTAACAAAACTTTTGAACAGATAAAATCAATTTTAACCAATCCACCATTGTTATCACATTTTAAATGTTGTTGTCGAAAAAATTTCAAAGTCCAAAATAATTTTATTTTATATTTAAAAAAGAATGATATATGATTTTATTTGAATTTAGACTCTACTCAGGGAGAGCACATGTTACAAGATATATGGAAAACGTAAGGACTAAGGAGTATAGAATAAATATAAGTTTTTGTAAATAATTTTCCAAAAACTAAAAAACAAGAACAATAAAATTAGACAAATTTGAAAACTATAAATTTTTGCTTTAAATGTCTGAATGTAGAATTCTTGTCCGACAAACAACACGCATCTCGATAAAAGTTTGCTATATATAGATAAGTTATTTTAAATAAATTAAATATTATATTATTGTCTCACAGAAGAAGTAAAATGTTAAGGTTTGTTAGCTTGCAAAACAATGACAAAATAAGATGTCATGATATTAAGTGTAACTAAAACGAAAATAAATACATTTCACTTTCTGTAGTCTACAACCAGAAAGATCAACTAAAACAGCTTAGATTTATCATGAAAGGAATCTCGATTTTATACTGCCTGGAAAACTTAACACTTTATTAATATATTTTTTCTTGCAATCTTAGTTTGATGCTTATTAGACGTGTGTTTTTACGTAGTTTTGATGTCTGCTATCTACATGCTAAATAATCAGTATTATATTACTTTACATATTGTTCTGGTAAGCTGTAATTATTATTTTTTTAAATTCTGTAGCGTAATACTATGTTTTACTAATAAATGGTCTAACTATTTTTTTAATTTTGAACTCTCCCCTTAGGTACTTTATATTTAAAATAGTGGCTCTTCAGTTGAAACAAAGTATAAATGCCTATTAATTGTATTGTTATATGTAGGACATGGATTGTAAATAGTATAAGTGTATACAAAATTTTAAAATCTACCACATCAAAATAAAATTATTTAGATTTTTTACCATGTTTACATTTCATGGAAATAAGCATTATTTTATAAGCTTTATAGTTCTGCAAGCATTTCCTGTATTTACTAGTTTGTTACAAACACGTTTTAACAGATAGTAGTTATTTGTAGTACTGTTTTATATAAAATTAAAATTACCTTACTTTGTTGTAATATATGTCCACTACTTTTGTAGCTGCTTTCTTTAGATTACAAATTTAATGTTATAAAGCGTTACTATAATTTGGGTAAATACTGCAATTAATCTAATTTTATTGTCTATATACATTATTTCATTTAATTTTGTATCTGAAATACGAAAAAAACAAAAGTTATGCCACTGCAAAAAACTATACTTAAAAGTAGTTTAGTTTGCTTTGGTTACAATGAAAAAATAAAAAAAATTATCCTGAAGCAATACTAATAACATCTAAAAAAATTTGTATTTAGTTACATGTCACCATTTATCAATCAAATAGATTATATGGTATTTCTCACAATAATAATATTAACAGAAAAAATTCAAATATTATAATAAATTTAAAATATTTTAAAGCATGATTTGTGTATATTATTTGTTATTGAAGTCAACTACATTGTTATTAAAAATGGAAATATGGTTCCCCGTTAACTTAAATATTTTACAAAAGTTCTACACATTTTACTCATTTAAGGAATGTTATTATTCTTTAAACATTTTTTTAATACTTAAAAAATAGAAACAATTAGTTTATATTAAAATAATAATTTATATTTTATTTACCATATTACTTTCATACAAACAATTATATTTTTTAAAGTAAATAACTAAACATAATTAACATAAATAATACAAACAATTTAGAATAAAATAAAATGAGAAATTATGATTTCTATTATTTGATAAGAATATAAATAATCTACAATAATTATTATAAAGACAGTCTTTTAAGATTAAAGATAAATAAAGATATAATTTAAGTCCCTTTATATTCTTTTTTTCAGTGTTTTTTAATACTTATCATTTCGGGGAAAATAACACAAACGAAAATAAAAGTTGAGTTATAGGTTTTGTTGAACTTATTTCTTGACGAAAATCTATTTTAATTCTGTAAACAAAATTTCAAGCCGTTTTATTTTTTAGTAAGTAGGGCAAAGTAAACCTAGGCATTAACATTAAATTAGCATATTCCAACAGTAAGCACCTCTACAACGAGCCCAGCTGAGCAATAATACCCTTTAACTCGTTTAGTGTTTGTGTAACGTCTGCGGTTATTTCCTTTTACCTTTGTGCTTCGTCTGCTACTTAAAACTAAAAAACTGAAGTTTTTACTGAAATTTTTATGTTTTATGTAATCTTTCTAAGACTTTTTACCAAAATAAAATCACATATGTGTAGTCTACAGCTATTCTGGCTTGAACCCTTATAAAATGTATTTTTTTAAATGTTTGGTTAACCACTGCAATCTTTATAATATATATAATATATAATCCAAATACCACTAACTAACTCATCACGAAATGTCAAAAACCACCTAACGGATTGGAATGACATTTGGTATGTAGCTTATTCTAGGGACCTGGGTGTTCGCTAAGAAAGATTTTTAAAAAATTCGAAATTTTAGGTGGTCTGGGGATTCAAAGTTACTACAAATCCCCTTAAGAAATACATAGTATAATATATTTATTAATATATTTTGTGGTTGTTAATATACATTTAACTTTGATTTGTCTAACCGTACAAAGTCGGATCGGACCAGCTAGTAATATATCTTTTTTATATATAAATTTGCTATCGAAAAGGGTGAAATTTATTACTAATTTTTAAACATGTCTTGATTGTTAATTTCCTGGTTAAAATTTGTAACTTATATCAAATGTTTTTGTAATGTTGCATATTGAACCGCAGATATTTTTGTTTCATTCTGACATTTAACACCATTAATAGTATGTACATGAATTAAAATGCGATTCAAACTTAACATTACCAAAGTTTGTCGCCAATGTTTATTAAATGTTATCTTTAGAACTAACTCAGCAATGTGTATTTATGTATCTGTACTTTTAAATAAATTGACATGCACACACTCCTCTTAGTAAAGTCATTCATGGTTTGTGAATGAAGCAAACCTATTTTAAACAGAAACAGCTCACTAATGGAATATATAAATAACACTTTGGATATAGTAAAAGTATTTATAAAAGAAACCTCTCACTAAAACAATCCATACTTTGTTAACTAAGTAAAATAATTTAAATTATTAATGCTTATTAATGCAATCTATACTTTATGTACTACTTACTAACGCCACGCATGCGCAACCAATAGCTGTGTATCTACCTCTATCCTGCTGGATGACTTTCTGGAGACATAAAAGTACACATGCGTGTAAATTGTAAAGTTTTTAAACTAAAAGAAACCATATAAATTAATTCTTATTATGATTTATTCATAAGACGCCTGAATAAATATAGAAATGAGAATTACTGGTATTTATCCATACTTCAAAACCTCGAACGAATACTGTCAGCAGTGTATTTAACAAGAATTGCAAAAGAGTTTCATCATGTTTGTATAGGTAAAAGTTACTAATAAACCCTTTCCATTGTCTGACCGACAACCAATTAACCACCTCTCCAATTAACCTTAATGGATTCAAACTCAATTTGCTGTAATGCAAGAACCATGTGTGTAACGTATTGGAACATTGAACTGAAATTTTATTTTCAAAGCTAAAAGTTAATTAAGACATGTATATTCGAAATAGCTTTTGATTATAAAACATTTTTTTCGTGGAAAACTTAATCATGAGATAGCGAAACAATCGAAAATAATAATTTAGATATATGTACTCAGTAACTACAAAAAAAGGTATTTTTATTTTCGTTACATGAAAATTATTTTCTGGAAATTTTTAGTGGAAATATGTTTTTACTAATTTTCTCCAAACCTTAGGTGAAGTACTCCGGAAATTTTTTCGGTCAAACTTGTACTTTGTTCAACTTGTCTTAGTTTATAATCCGTTAACTGTATACAAAAATATATAAATTATATTAGCAAACAATTTTCATGCTCAGTTATAATTAGTTTATAAAGAGCATTTTAAGCATGCGCATTTTCATACAGTACAGTATCTTAGAGGGTGCATTTTTAAAATGTAATCCTAATGTTTATTGCATTTGCTTGGTTAATCCATAGTTTTAACATAAAACTACGAAAGTAATACCTGTTGTGTCCCGAATCTGTATTATGTGTCATTTCATAGTCCAAAATGTTTAAATACGATTATATTTGGCATTTAGTTACGCACTGATTGATAATTTTACCATGTATAGTAATTGTAGTTTCATTTATTGTAATAGTTAAGAACTTTAAGTTTTGAATAGATAAAATATGCATTAAATATTATTCCAAAACCATTGTACAGTTAGTGAGATTATGTGTTTCCAAATGTATGTGTAACATTAAAAAATATTTGAATTTATAACTTCTATCAACAAATTAAGTAAATAATATTAATGCTGTCTTGAATAAGCAATAAGTCTGCATAATGTATTTGGTAAACAAATAAGTTATAAAACGGGTTTGTCACATTATAGTAAAAATTTTATTACTCACTAAGGCAAGAGTTTATAGAAATTTATAGTATTTGATTTAGATATAAGTGTCTTCTAGAGATTTTCAAAGATGGTATTACTTTGAATTAGTTGGGTATACAGAAATTGTAACGAATAATAGCCTCCACACTATTCTAAGACTCAAGAACTCTTCCTAAAACTGCGTGATGTGTAAAATTTCACACGGATAAACTCGGCCTTATACGTTAGCTATATACATCGTTGTGACCTTCTCTTATACTTTACATTTTGTAAGTACAGTCTATTTATTTTCTTAGTAGTATAGTTTTTATGTTCGTTAAACTAAATAGTTGATACATGGTTCAAAAATAGATTTACAAGAAACTAGTTAATTATATTTTGCTATTTTTTAACATATAAATACAATTAAAAATACTCGTTAAATTATAAAATAATTAAATTGATAAGCCTGTGACTAAATCAGTTAATGTATTAAACAATATATAGTGTGTAGTGCATAGCTAAACATTTGTTTATAACTTATTAATTCATAAAATCTAAATGAAATAGATTAAATATGAAAGAAATAATTGAATTAAAATAGTTAATTTATGTAGTATACAATTTTATATTGATTATTTATAAATAATTGCTTTGTAATTGTGTTGTTATAGTTTACTATAGGAACAGTAATCTATAAAAATTAATGGAAGTGTTTGCATTGTTGTTTAACTCTACCAGCCAAGATGTTTGCATATTATGTAGACGGAATTCATCTCCAACCATGATAATTATTTTCCAATTAATTCGTGTCTTATGAGTCACAAGTGATGGAAAGCATTATTAACTTGGTATTTATATACCATTCTTATCTGTAGGCAAAGTCATGGCTACTTAATACTTATCTGTGTAATAATCAGGTACGGTATTTAACAGTAATTTTTTTTATTATTATTTTTTTATTTATTTGAGACTAAAACTAAGTACAAACTTATCTAGTAGTATTAACATAAAGTAGGTCACTGTGTGTCAGATGTTCATTCCACTGAATGGTTCTGAGTTATCTGCAGTAGCTTCTTAACTAGGTGGTCACTTGCAACAGGTCATAGGGTTAAGTCCTCCTCAGTCTTCGTATTGAATTTCTGTTGACCAACATTTGCTGTATCCCAGTATTAGGATGAGTCCGGAGTCGTCCCTCATGCTTCATCGCCGCTGCTTTTATCTCATCAACAATCGTGTTTATTTTAAGATCTCTATGAATGTTTTCATTGCGTATGTACCATGGCGCGCTTACAATTATCCGAAGTATTTTATTTTGAACTGTTTGAATTTTCTTTACATTACTTCTCTTAGCGCATCCCCATATTTGAAGGCCGTAGCTCCAAACCGGCTTAAGAACCTGTTTGTATACAAGTAATTTATTGCTTATACTTAGTCCTGAATTATTTCTAAAAAGCCAATACATATTCTTAAACTTAATATCAAGCTCCTTTCTTTTCTTTGAGATGTGCGACTTCCAGTTTAGTTTTGAATCCAAATTCATTCCGAGATATTTAACTTCATTTTTATATGGAATAACCTTGCTGTTTAATAGTACTGGAACTTCTTTCTCTCTTTTATAAGTGAAGTTTACATGAGTAGACTTAGACTCGTTTAGTTTTATACGCCACCTTTTAGTCCATACATTGACTTTCCGGATGGCTTTCTGCAGTTTTTCTGTTGCTTCTTTAACATTCTCACCAACAGCTAATATAGAAGTATCATCTACGAAATTAGCTATTGGAGTTTCTTCATCCTGTGGCATATCGCTTGTATATAATAAATACAGTAGGGGTCCTAGTACGCTCCCTTGTGGCACACCAGCACTCCGAAAACTCTTCCGTATTTTACCCGGAACAGTCGATCTGACAGATAGGATCTTAGGATTTCACAATATTGTTTTGGGAGATCTCTTTCCAGTTTGTTCATCAAGCCCTTGTGCCAGACCTTATCAAAAGCCTGCGAGACATCCAGAAAGACACTCGAACAAACCTTCTTTTCTTCAAAGCTATCCTCTATTATTTGGGTGATTCTATTTACCTGATCGATTGTAGAGTGCTTGCTTCTGAATCCGTATTGATAATATGGAATTAGGTCACTTTCTTCTATTACCGGTTTTAAACGCATTAATAAGAGTCTTTCAAAAAGTTTTCCAGTAATTGGTAACAGAGAGATTGGTCTGTACGATGCACTATCATTTGGATTGTTTCCCGGTTTACGAATCATTATTACTTCAGCGAATTTCCATTGTCTTGGTATATATTTGATTCTTATTGCTGAATTTACTAGGTTTAACAGTTTAAGTATAGCTTTATCTGGTAGCTCTTTTAATATTCTCCCTGTAATCAGGTCATAGCCTGGAGCTTTTTTATCTTTCAATTTTGTAACAGCTTCTTTAAGTTCATTCAGAGTCACATACCTAATATTTGTGTTATCCTTTCCCTTCTTCATTGTAAGCGTCTCATCCGCTGTTTGCTTAGGAAACGGTTTAAAAGTTTGTTCTAGATGATCCGCAAAAAGGTCTGCCTTCTCTCTGTCACTTCTTGCCCACTCTTTACTATTTTTCCTAATAGGAGGTACCTTAGTTACCGGTCTAACGATAACGAATAATCTGTATCTGTTTGATACTAATTTAACAGTAATTAATATACTAAAAAAGTAGGTGTCTAAAAATTAAATTGCTCTCATTGCAAATGCAAAGTAAATGGAAAGCTATAAATGCAGTTTAATTCTAACAAGTATTTTCAACGATATCACTTCAATTAAATACATATTTCGTTGAATACTAGCTACTACTGTAAATGTAATACGCTTCAATTGATACATAAAACGCTCTATTTCACAATGTTATTACACAAAAATTAATAAGTTTTGTAAATGGATTTAACTTTTAACGAATTTTATATTGCAATGTATTATTGTTTCTTTTAATATAGAGCTAAACAAGCGAAAAGTTAAACAAAATCTATTAAACAAAAGGGAAAATAACGAATTTAACAATTGGTATGTTTTGTTACAAACATTTTACGAACAAATCTAATTGTAAAAGTTGTATTGATAAATTATTTATCAATAAACATGTGTCACTAAATGGTTAACATTATTGAATAATGTAATTGATAATTATTTCAAATATTGATATTTTTATGATATGATTCCTATGCAATACCGCAATGATTGTCAACCATGATCAAGTTTAGATTGTAGATATAAAAGGGAAAACTTAAGAATTTTGTTTAGTTGTATGATCAATTTCACTTTGCTGATATTCCAAGTTCAAGGGCTAGACGAAAGATTATGGACTACTAGGAATCTGCCTATTTTTTATATATATATTCTGTAATATATTATACAGAATTATATTAAATTATTATATAAGTTGTATTTCTATTTAATCGCGCATAAATTCTAACTTAAAATGTACATATTAGAGCAAATGCAAAATAAAGAAGTAAACAAAAATATAAACTAAAGAAGTGACAAATACAATCAAAAGTTATATTCACACCGTTATATTTTAATGTGGCAAATAAATAAAACAATGAAAATGAGTATTCATAGTGAATAAATTGTATTGTTAAAAATGATCTCAGTTTACCCGTTCTAACCAGCAGGCATTAAAAAATGGCTAAACATTTTATGAAATCAAATTACAGTGAAAGATTTCGGGCAACTTGTTTATTTGAAGATTGCTAAGCTTTTATTTGTAAACGATATATTGATGTAATAGTTTTATTAAATGAGACAAAATGCGAATTATACGGTATACTTAAAAATCATAAAATTAATAATTAAATTTGATAGAAAAACTGAAATCGTAGCTAAGAAGAAATTAATTTAATATTTACGGGTTTTTTACATGACGGTAGTGTATACGGAAGAATGACATTAAACACATGCCAACTAACGTAAATTAATTCTTATTGCCAATATCACATCATTATTATTGTTAATTCTTGATAAGTTTTGATTATGTTCTAGTTTGCAATTGATTTTGTTTAATTTTAATTATTAACGACATCTGTTATTGAGTAACGATTGTGATAATTAGACATACGTTCTAAAATGCTTTAAAAAGATATAATTTACAGAAGGAAAAAGTTTACTAAAACTTAACTCATAAATTGTATTCCCGTAAATACTTATACTTACTCAAAAACGAGTTCAACATTATTATCATTTTAATAGAAACCTTTTAGTTTTGTTTTATTGTGATAGAATCTATGTCAGCTAGATGTTATTGTTTAATGGATTATTTAAGTAACAATACCGATATATCAGTCTGGCAAAGCTCTGCTTGTTTTACATATTATGAATACTACACTTTTTTCCTATTGTTTTTCAACACATTTTTAACGTGCAACTAAATAAATATTACTTAATAAAAGTATAAACTTTAATCAGGTCAAACTATGTATCTTATGTATTAGGTTTGCGCAATGTATTTTTTTATCAAATTGTTGAAGTAAAAGGCTGCTGGTGTTAGTTGAGAAGGCATTATACACCCACACACATCCCGAACTAGAATGGTGATCAATATTATTACGAAGGAGGATTTTTTTTTAAGAAGGTTGACTTTTCCACCCATAACAAGTAGCCGTGTAATGTTTAAATAGAATTAGTGGACCTAACTGTTAGAATGTTTTTTAAAAGTAGATGCTCTATTAAAAGCATATTTATCATGTTAGATCTTTGTGTGAGGTAATAATAATTTACTGTATTGTGCTATTGTTAACACGAAATTCTAAAGATTTCATATTTTATGTGATATAATGAATCCGTAAATATTATTCTGTCAATTGTAAAAAGGAAACGGTTTTTTCTACATCTTCATTTATACCTATCCTGCACAAAATTCTACAATACAATATGCATAAAATTATTGTTCGTAGCATAGTTTAATAATAATTTTATTAAAATTTTATACTGTTTTTATAATAATAATTATTATTTAAAGTTAAATAGTTATAAAGGTAAACCACAACAATTTAACAACTTATATTTTACTGAAAGAAACTTACTTTATCAAAGAAAAAATTATCTAGTATACAAATTTAGAATCAAATGAGCATCTGATATTAGAAGTTAGTTTAAAGACGTATCTATGTGCGTCTGACTTTACACATTATTAATTACCTCAGAAAATTCAATCAATATCCTTGCAATATAAACTAATTTCACTTAGGCCACGTCTTGAGTTCTGCTTCATTTGATAAAAAATCTAGTATTCTCAAACTAACAATTTAAACAAAAAATTCACAAACTAAAAATAAATTTTAAAAATTGAATCCTTATGCATTCCTTTAGTAACTTTAACGGGTAAGTAAATCACTTCATTAAATTATATTTTGCATGGTGTTTGTTTATATTTGACTACTTTGTAAGAAATAAACCATTTAATTTTTAGAAGTGTCCTTAACGGTTGCTTAGCAGCTGAAGGTCTCAACCCAGACGTGTTTTTTCTTCTTAAATTTAAATATAGTCTTTAAAATAAAAATGGAACATTTAGCTATAAACTACTTTGTACAATCTGTGAGTTTAATAATGGAAATAATTAGAGTTAATTTTATATACATTTAATTTGTATGCTTATCACTTTTCTTTCTTTAGCATCTGTTATGACATTTAAAACAGGTCAACAAAATTTAATAAATTTGCATGTACTAAATTAAAATTATTAATTTTTTTCCATAAGTAATTTTACTAATTTTGAAATATTCTTTAGCTGAAATCCTGCATAGTAGTAAAGTAAAAAATGATTTTTGTAGTTCACAAGGGCGTACTATTATAAGATAGTATATTGATTTTGTTTCACATAAAGGAACACAAGGCTAATATTACTTTCCAAAAGGTTATTCTTCCATAACTGAAAAACAAAATAGAAAATAAAACAACATTGAATATAGAACAAGTTCAGTTATGACTTGGAAGATATTCTACAAATAAAACCAACTCTAATACATACACTTTCAAATTGATTAGTTTTACATAGCGTATTTCAATATATTATTTTATTATTGCGATAATACCTTGTTGCAAATTATTTGTAGTTGCAAATAACATGAACTCACATAGCTAAAGTTTTTGTGCAGTTGAAAATTTCACAAAGGACCTGTTCTTGGAATCCATTATAGATTATTCATATTGTATTGGTAAAACTTTTCGAATTAATTATTTCTCCTTACTAATGGGCAACATATGTAACGAAATAAGTATAATGTCTTGAACTTAATTAAGACTGGCATTCAATTCCACATAAGTTTAAATTATAAAACTACAGTCATTCATTTAAAATAAATTTTTTCTCCTAATGTAAAAATATGTTGTATTTTTTTCAGAATGTTCAATTATGTTGATTGTTATACATCAATTGGTTATTCATGTGTTCATTGATGTACAATAAAAAATCGGTGTTCTTTATTAATATTCTTGATCAAAGAACTTAAACTAGGACCATTGCTTATTAGTATATTAATGCCCTGAATGTTTTGCTCTTGGAGCAGATAGCTCAACCAATTTTCTATCTGCCAACATAACAAACTGTCTATTTAATAATATACTCTTAATTACGTCAGTACAATTAGAGCAAGTTGGACCCTAAACAATAATAGAACAGAAATGATTAGAACTAACATATTAGTTTAGCCCCACACCTGGTTGGTCAGAGAAAAATTCTGAACCATAGCGTGACAATTTGCAACCCAACCAAGTTTAGTAGGCAATCCCTCTTGAAAAAGATTATATCTATGTAATTTATATTCTTAATGTTTATCTATGGTAGCATTAGTATTTTTTTTTAATTCTTTATTAACTTTTTGTTTTGATTAACTTGAAAACTGTGAATCATCCTTTCTTTACTACTCCAGACCTTCACCCATTTCCCCAGATAAGAATATATTACAAAATCTCTGCCACGCAACTCACTATTCAATATCCAAAACACGATATTTCCGGAAAACTTTTATATTTTTTTAAACCTATTTCGGACATCATTAGGAATGCGTTTTGACTATAAAAAATTCTAGGATCCACTGTCATGAAAATAATTTGTTCATGTATGTCTTACGTTTAAGTCTAAAATTAAATCTAAAATATCTGTGATTTATAGTTAGATATTATTTATAGTAAGTGACAAATTAACAATGTGAACAAAGCGAATTTAAAAATTAAAGTCAATATTACTTATTATTTAAGGCAGGTCTGTTGTGATTTAGTTTTTACTAAATTGTAAAATTTATTTAACGCAAGTTTTTTTTTTATTTTCTGAATTATTGCAATTGATTGAAATGTGATTGATACGGGTTTTTGTCCCGTTTTACAGTAAATCAGTTTTTTAATAAACTAGTTTTAAAATTTTCTTCGTAAATGGTTTGGCAATTAACTTATAGGTTAAAGGCTTCGATTATTCCTCACTGACTACTACATTATTGTATTTCCAGTGTGACTTAAACTTTTAAAGAATATTTACTTTTTTTATATAACATTTACATATTATGGTGTTTTTTAAACATTAAACCTCAATATTTACTTTGATTTCTTCATACAATGACCTCCATTGTGTTATGTAATAGCCTACTATTTTTTTTACAGAATTGGAAAATTTTCTTATTTTCAGAATCCAAGCCTAAATATAAAATCTATTTATTTATAAGAGTGAATAGGATGTAGATAAGCTAATAAGATTAAAATAAATACTGTCTCTATACTTTCTGGTTTGATAAAAAGGACATATTAAAATAGTTATCCCTTTATACAATATATTTTAGTATATTGCGTACGTTTAATTAAGTTAAAATATATGCATAATTGTACAATGTTTATAATTTTAAGTATGTTTTTAATTCATAAGAAAATTTTTTATTTAATATTTAATTTATCTAATAAAAGTATTATATACATGTCTCATAAATATATTTAAAAAAAGCATTATACAAAATATGTTATAATATGTACAAAATTACCAATGAATATACAAATAATATTTATATCTTAAATAGTAAATCTTGTATTACTAAACCTACATTTGTTATTTCTTTGTAAATTATTGAGTTTCATTGCAAACCTGTAATGACTGAGTTCTTGAATAAGAACTAATTAAGTAAACTTAGTGCAACGTAAACTGTGAAATAGATTATAAAGGTAAACGGTTAGAACAAAATATTTTACAATAAAAAAAATAATCTGAAAATAAGTAATATTTTATGAAAAAATAACGACCTAGGTTAAATATGTTCGGATGTCCACATTATCTAATAAAGGCCTACATACTGAAACTTTCTATTGAAAGTGTAAAAAAATGTTTTGTTAGATCGGGCAAGATAAGTTAAGGATTTGTCACAGCTTACAGCCTCGCCGTAAATATACTATTAACAAGGACAAAGTGGCGAAGGCTTTTACGTAATGTCCCATAAGGGAAATACAAGCTGAAATACAATCCTCCCTCTCATACAAAGTATCCCCATGAAAGATTCATACGCTGCAATCAAGTAAAATATTCCTTGTATCTTGTATTTAACTAAATATTAATGCGTACTTTTTTAAAGACTCACATTTTTTTATGTGTTATGGTTTCAATGATTATGCTTACACTTTGTTTAATTGAATAACCCCATAATAATGTTAATTTAACAAAAATTATAACTACCGTAAAAACAAATTTGTATCATAAACTAATAAACTAAACATAAATAAATCTTAAAAAAGTTAACTAATAACAGTAAAACAATAATATAAACAATAATCAGAGATACTAGCATGAGGCATTACGAAGCAGTAGTATAATGACTGCTTAGTTTTACTACTACTGTAGATTAAAAAAAAATTTGTAGGCTATCTATGTTATACACGCTGAGAGTAATATGTCTCTGTGTTCTAAGCATAGAGTAACACTTTCTAAGTAATCCTATATAAGAAATTTGCCAATAGGCCAACAGTAAGTGGTTTTATATCGATATTAGTAAGGCCTTATTTAGTGCACATTTTGAAAGACGTTAGCTTTTTGAACTGCTTATAGTGCATATAACAATAGACGTTGAGCACTTGGAGGGTTAAAGAAGAAAATATTTAATATGCAAGTGTATTAAAAGCAAGCTATAATAAGTGAGAACCAAAGAGATATAGATGTTTAGTAAAATTTAAGTTAAAAATTTGTCTAAACAAAAATGTTACAACTCTATAACTTGGAAAATAATCTAACTTGGAAATTGGAAACGGACGGTTCATGACCTACTTTAAACATAACCAGAAGAAAAACGCGAAAAGCAGGATAATCGGGAAACTCGCTTTAAAAAAAGGAGATGTTGCGAAAGTTCCCAAAAACCGAACGCTAAGTCGGGTTTGTAGTGAAGCAGGAAGAGATAAAAAAGACAGTACTGAAACCAAATTAATATCGGGTAACCGGAACAGGAGTTATACGTTTTTTGTAAAAATTGGACGCTAAATACCAAAGACAGGAAGTTACTATAAAACTTATTGTTTCAGAGTCGAATATAGATAACTCCTTCTTTAACATATTTTACTAGTTAACCGTTTTTACTTTAAAAAACACTTTTAATTAAATTTTTGAGATCTATTGTCCTTTACGGCTCATATCTAAAACCGCTTGTTTCCTGCTACTTTCGACTTGACTCAAGTTGTGTTTTACTTTGCTTATTCCTGTCTGATGGACTTTGCTCTATAATTTCTGTAAAATTTTCATTTGTATGTTATACTTATAATGTAAACCTATAACAATCTACGGGTATTTAAACCAGTTCCTTTCTTTAATTTATCAATGAAACACTTATAATTTCTGTACAACATACATTTTAATGTTATATTTATAATGTAAACCTATAATAATCTACAGTGTATTTTAAAGCAGTTTATATATTTTGTTTATCATTCAAACTGTTTATAATTTCTTTACAATTTACATTTGTATATAATGTGTATAATGTAAACCAATATTAATCTACAGTATATTTTAAAGAAGTTCCAGTTATGATTTAAATACCATAGTTTATTAGAATATCTGAACAATTTAAATTAATTTGTAAATTGTATGTTATACTTATGTAAACCAATAATAAACTATAGTACATTTTAAAGCAGTTTCTTCCTTTTATTTATCATCCATTCACTTTGTAATATCTGTACAACTAACTTTTTTTTGTGATTTAGGCATTCTGTGCGTACATTATACAAGAAACAAACTACTAAAAATTTACAACTAGACATAAAATTTTCTGCACAGTAAATAAAATTTATAATTTTCTACTTATTACATTTTTTATTTAAATGTATCTTTCATTGTTTCTAATTATTATAAAGTATTAAATGTTTTAGAGCAAGTATTTTTTTGTATGCAAAATAAATGTGTGAAACACGAGCCTTAAATTGTAAAATTTAAAAGCAATACAGACAAAAGAACAATGTTAAGCTAGAGGCAAACGCACTCTGTAAATATTCTGCGAATTATCTTTTCTCTGAATTTGATGTTGGACATTTTGATTTGACTTGATCCCAATTGCAATATATCGCAAGAATTTACTTGACGATTTTAAATTGCTTAATATTATATTTATCAATGTTTAAAACGATTCTAAAATTAAATTCATATAAATAAACACTCTAAATATATACCTAAAACTAAATAAAACACAAAAATTACGATAAAAAGTGGCAACGTATGTATATATAAAATAATAATCAAGTAACACTTTGTATCCGTCAAGTTTTACAGTCATATTTCAAATGATATTGTTGTTTATAAATGTAGACAACTGATACACATAATTTTGTATTTAAATGATTAATTTATAAGAAGCAGATTCTGAATAATTATCTTCATTAACTTACACCTAATCCATCTAAGACGAATTTAGGTCATATAAAATATTCAAGAATAATTTTAAATAAGGATTACTTATCTAAGTATGTTAATCTACGAGGAAAGTTCTGGAATTAAACCTGCTTATTTCTCTTATTTATCAACTTTTCCCAACATCACAGAAATATTACTCTTTCCGACATATTGGACAACGAATGATTATAATTGTATTGTTTCTTTGCTACAAGTTTACTGAATGCACAGCATCTACAAGTTTTATCCCTAATACAATTTATACACAAAACTTAACTTATAGAATACAGAAATACGTTTACATAATTTTTTTGTATTTGTAAATGAAAAAATATGCATCTTTTTAATAATGTCATTATTGTGGAAGGCTTATCAAAGTGAATGCCTAACACAAATTATATTATTATAAATAGATTACATATATTTCTTCGTTTAAATTACAATTTACATTTGACGAATCCAACTAATATATACAAATATCGTGTAACTTGTAAACTCAGTGTTGTATCCTATTCAAGTATAGTGTATACTATTATATATTTTCTTATTTAGGAATGTATGGAAAACATTTCCATAAAGATAAAATATTTCAACAAATATTTCTATAACATTTTTTGCATTTGAACTGAAAAAAAAAATAAATTTGGAAACCAAATTTTTAAAAGAAGAGGTTTTGGAAAAAATATAAAAAATGTTTCGTTATAAATCCAAAATATGCAGAGTGTAGAAATACCATCCTTCACATAAAACATTTAAAAAAAACTTTATAAAAACATACAATGTTTTGGTGGTGAAATAACAAAAATGAGTAATTTGCAAAACATTACCTTGACAATTAATTAAATTACAAGTGAAAAAACATAGACCAAGACCCGTAGTTGAATGTTGGTCTGTGTTTTTTCACTTGTAATTTAATTAAATATCAATTGCTGAGGAAGTGCGTAAGCGGTAAAAAAATGACACAATAATTACCGATACATATTGAAAACTCTATATAATGTAGTTTATGCAAGTAAAGTGCATACTATTATATATTTTCTTGTTTATAAAAGTATGGAAAACATTGCTATAGGCTATAGATTAAATATTTTTTTTAATTTTTTGCTACTTTTTTGACTTGCGAACGGTAAAATGTTTTTTTTTATTATTTATTATTTTAATCTACAATCAGTCAACAGACTATAATTAGATTAGATACAGTAAAAATGGCGTTACGAAGATAGTGGAGCCACCGCCCCGCAATTCTTCCTAGTCAGACAGCAAGTCTATCCGCTTCAGTCTTCTGACGGAACATAGCGTTAACAACAGCCTGGCAAGAGGGTTAGGATGTCCCGAAAGGCGATGCATGTGATTCTTACTTCGACGAACAATTTCCTCTTGGATCGTTGGCATGTCCAGATAGTCATGGATCTTAGAGATGCGAGTATACCATGGAGGATTCAAAATAACTCGTAGAATGTTATTTTGGGCCCTCTGCATGCATTGTATAGTGGACTTGCTTGCAGTGCCCCAAAGTTCGATGCCATAGGTCCAAATAGGTTTGAGGATTAAACAATAGACTAAAAGTTTGTTGTTAAGAGACAGAGCAGATTTTCTACCTAGGAGCCAAAGTAGGTTTCTAAAACGATTGTTGATCACATCTCTCTTGTTCCTGACGTGATTTTTCCAAGTCAAACGACGATCAAAGTAGAATCCAAGATACTTAACTCATTCGGGCTGAGGCAAAATATTATTCCCCAACTTAACTGGGGCACATATCGCTTTAAGTAGAGCAAAGGTAGCGTGATGTGATTTGGATGCACTGGCTTTTATACGCCACTTAACTAACCAGGCATTTAAATTGTCCAATTGTCGCTGCAATCTGCTGCTAGCTTCGTCTGAACTATTATTACACGAGAGGAAAGCAGTATCATCTGCAAACGTTGCAACAGTAATGCCTGGTAACTGTGGCATATCACATGTGAATATATTGTACAACACAGGGCCCAGTACCGAGCCCTGCGGAACACCTGCATAGCAGTTATAGAGGGCAGACCTCGCCTTACCATGCTTAACCTGAAAGACACTCCCGGACAGATAAGAGTCTAATACCAGGAACTTTGAGTGGGACAAACATTTCTTGATCTTGCACAGCAGACCCTCGTGCCAGACCCCGTCGAACGCCTGCTGAACATCAAAAAATGCCGTTGAGCAGTACTCCCTCTTCTTTAAGGCCTGTCTTATAGAAAGGTAAAATAAATAAATTTTTAGCAAAATTTTCAAAAATAGGGTTTTGGAAAAATAATAAAAATTATTTAATTATAAATACAAAATATGCAGATCTTGATATATGCAATGACATAACTTACTTGTTTGTCAGACAATGTTTAGTCTATGTTAAGAGGAAAACTCCGTTTATGTTTGGCTGCCACGAGACAGACTAACGATTTGTCATGTTTTGAACTTCTGTGTATTTTTTACAAGATATTTATAAGTCTTTAGTGTAATAATTTATATTGTTTATAGTGTAATAAACAATATACTAAATTAATAGTCAAAATGTCCTGAGTACAATGATATATAATGACGCACTTACTATTATGTTTGATGGCCCAATTTTCGTTTAAACGCATCGACTAGAATTCTCGTTACCTGACACTGGAATGCCGGTATGTAGTCGAACGCAATCGACGAGAATTCTTGTTGCCTGACGCTTATAGTGTTAAGGTTTATTTAAATTACTATAACAAAGATTTCGAATATGTGTAAGCATCATACCAATTTCAAAAGTATAGGCCTATTAGAAGTATACAGTTAAAGACCAAACATGTTTTATATTTGCAGATTATAATAAAGAAATACTAGTTAAAAAACAACGAGTAACCAGAAGAGTAACCATCAGAGGAAGCCACCTGTCTATTTCTGGTTTTAACAAATCAAACAGTTTTACAAAAAAATCCAAGCAAACATAGTTTTAAGCCAAACGCTCGTAACCAGTTTTAAGAACGTGCCCATTTCTGGCTTTATACAACAAAACAAGTTTGTTAGAGCATGATATTTATAAATCCTGTAATTAAAAGTATTGTGTTTTACGATTTATTTAGTTTGGAAGTATTAACTATTTCGAATAAGAGGAAGTTTTAAACCAACTTCAAAAGTATACCAACGTTATAAATTTCAAGAAAACATAAACAAAATGTTGATAGTTAGGCCTATGTATGCTATGTCTAATGGTTTAAAACACAACTCTTAACATATGAAGGTGCTGGCGGAATAAATGAGTTCGGTCCACTTTTTTTCAAAAGTTATATTTCTATTCCTAATGATACAGTCCAAGAACATTTTTATGAAGAAGGGGACCACTATAAGCGCTCGTTTTGCTTTCTCACGGTGTTGGAGTGAGACACACAGACATGTCTAAACTTGTACCGTTCTGAATTAGAAAAATACTTTTAAAAAAATATTACTTATTAACTTACTAAGACGTGTGAATGATAGATAGATAGTCTGTTAGTTTGTGGCATTGGGGACGATATTATGATTTAGTGTAGTTATACAGTTTAGTGATAATTGATGGTGGATAACGTAACAGAGTTCGTAGAAAACTGGGGGATAAAGAAAAGGAAAATGAGTGGTCAGATGACAGATAGATATCAAGAAAAAAATAAATCTAATGACCCATATGCTTGGTGGAGACTCTGAGTGCCGAATTAAGTGTTTTGAATTTGTACCTTATTCCGTAAATAACTCCATACTTCAGTTTATTATTTTATAGGAAGTAAAGATGAGCAGGACTCATACATTTGTGGCATGATCTCTGTATTTCCTGTGGCTCGAAGACTAGAACACCAGAAATGAAAGCTAGAACTATTCAGCATTTTTTTAATACATAATTTGTGGTAAGCATAATGATCAGATAGACGTTAATGACGATTATAAAAAAAGCATTATGTTCTATTCGTGTAATGTGTAAAAAATTATTTGAATGTATTTGTACTGCACTTGCTACTTCTGGATTTAGCCCCAATAGCCAGCTAGGTAGCCACACCTTTACTTATGACGGAAGACCACAAATTATTAAGGATTATGGGCTGGATTTCATTTGCAACCACTTAAATCTTCCCCAACTAGAAACAATCATTATCGGTTGAAAGGTTCAAAAAGTATTTATTTACAACAAGATTAAATTTAAGAAATAAGTTTAAACTTTTTAATGAAACCATTAAGATATGAAAGTTTTGTACGATTACCATATACAAAATCTTTTAAAGTTAAATTTCATATAAGCTTTGGATACCCATGGATACCTGCTCTACTTGTGACGAATTCAATTCGAAAATTAAAGGCTTAGAAATTGATAAAACCAACCCCAAAAATGCATACAAAAGCAAACACTCTTCACAAAAAAGTATTTATAAAAAAAATGCAGCAGTACAAATTTGTAAAAAAAATTAAAAAGGAGGCTATTTTCTTTGAGAATGGTATCAATTTGACTATCTCAAATGAGTCTACAAATGATGTTTATCACAAATGGCATTTATCTTTGTGATACGTAATTTCTACTTATATACAGATGCTGCAGGAAAACGAGGAGGAGATGAAGCCCTCTCTCTACTCCACGAATTCTTCTACAATCATTTACCACTAGACGTAATTGAGCTATACCGTTTTTGTGACTCATGCGGAGGGCAGAATAACAATTATACGCTTTGCCGTTCCATGCATTGTATTGTCCAGTATGAGAAACGTTTTCCTAAAGCTACCCTGCTTATTCAGTAATCTGTGGCTACAGTGACTATGATGGTGTCAGGCCAATGGCCCTACTAAGTCCCAAAACATGGCTGGAAACAACAGAAGCATAGATGAAACCTTTGTGTCTGCTCGTCCATAATGTTATCTTTTTATGGTACAACTTATAGAACCAGAAATCAGGTTCAATACTGACTTTGCTGGACAAAATATGTTTCACAAATCGACAGAACACTTGACACCTCTATATACAAAAATCCCAATATAGGAGGTAATGTTTAAAAATCAAACTGAGAACTCTTACCTTACCACATACAACGGAGCCTGGCAACACGGGCTCATTGTCAAAAGAATGAAGCACCCGTCAGTAAATGGAAAGTTCTCACTTCCTGATCTACCCTATGAGGGTATGTTTTATAGGAACTTTTTGTAAATTTGTTATCAGAAATATAAAATTTGTATTGTGTTTATTTTTCTTCCATTATACATTCGAACAAGTCAAGCAAATACTTCGGACAAGTTCTGTGAACCAAAAGCTATGATATTTTTTTAAAACTTTTTATAAAAATAAGCATGTGAACATTCTTTACTATATGTTTATAACAGTAAATGTAATTTTATATGACTCACTATTACTTAAATAAAGTTCATTTTTAAAGTCTTTGATTCTTACATTTTTGTTATTAAAATTTGGCTCCTGATTTAGGAATAATGGGGATGAGTCCAAAGGACCTATCACTTTCTTCACACTAACTTAGAGTGTCAAAAAGATGAAAACTACTTAGAGGATTTATTTTACCGAATTTTAACTAATAAATCGTCTTTTTATATACGTTAAGAAATTACTTGAAATAAAAAAATAAAATAAAAAGTAAAGTAGAAATAATTTATTAGGTTCTTGCCATTTATTTTGCTGTTGCAATTTTTTATTTTTTTTTTAATAAACTTATCACCTTTATTCCTCCAGCCATTCGTATGGAATAGCATGAGTAGGAACATGAACATTTTCGAGAATACCTTGTATATTAATATTAATAAAAGCCATTGATTATTCTTGTTATTAGCTGTATTGGGTGTTAATATTTATTTATGAAACAACAATAAATATACTTATTATGAAAATAAATATATTATTTCATGAGAATACTATGTTTTTACAAATTTAAAAAAATATTTATAATTTTATCTGAAATCAGTTAGTAAATAAGCACTCTATCTTACTCAATCAATGAACTAAACAATAATTATATTTATAATAATAAGAGCGTGATAGACATTAGATTATTTGCTTAGCAAAAATAATTTCCTTAAAATTCCCTGTTGGTATTACTGGCAGGACAAGAGTGGTAACGTAAGTAAACAGAGTTCCTTGTCATTGCTCAAAAGTATATGCGGTAGTTTCTGAAATTATGTATAGTAGTGGTGAAATAAGTGCATTTATTTTATAAACATTTACACTAAACTAATCGATTTAAGTCTTTACAAAATGTTGAAACTGGTCATTGTTGATAACAAAAATAAGAAGAAACTAGTCCTTATACCTAATCATATATATTATATAGTTTATAAGAATATATATACTATTTATCAATTGTAATATTTTATAGGAAGCTCACTATTCTCTGTCCCGTTTCAATAAATTTAACCTTCACTGGTTGTAATCGAAAAATATAGTCTGTAAGGAGTAACCTGTCCTCTGGATCGCTGGGCTACCTGAGGCTGACCCGGGTCAAACCCCAGCCCTCGCTTCCGACCGCAGCTGATTCCTTAATGTGTCTCGCTTCTGAATCCTTACTAGGAAATTAACTTTCTTTTCATAATCATAATTTGCAAATTTCTATCGAATATTTGAAAATTAGATGAAAAAATAAGAAGAATGATACCAAACACGACACAAATTGGTAAACAAACCAAACAATATAGGCGCAGCCTGTTTGTGTCCGGTAACAATCGAGTTGGTTTTGTGTAACGATACTAAATTCAATATTTTCAAAAATGTATACATAACAATATTATTAAATAATACATATTTAAATATAGTTTATTAGTTATATGTTTTTCATACAACGAATGTCACAAGGAAAGCTTGTATTTCATTCACATTATTACGGTACCACCACGCCCATATTTTTTCGGGATTAATTTATTTTCTGAACATATTGTTAGTATGAAATAGACAGGTTGTGTTATTAATATTTTTTGCATCGTTAATCGAACCCCAGGAAATTCTTAAGCTGTTAATTACTCAATTTACTTCACGGAAACATATTAGCCACTCTAAGTCACACATTCTATAGTCCAATGTCTAACATATCATATAATATATATATGATTTAATTTATATATGTTATAAATATTCTGATAATAACACACATCTGCTACTATTTTTTAGGATTTAAACTTAATATATATTTTTCTTAAGTTAGATTTTAAAGTGAATTTTAAGTTTAAATTCACCTTAGTACAAATTTATTGAAACTAATTAGGCAAATTTTATCTGGCTTTAAATGTAAGTAATCATTTATAATCATGTATAACTGTTAGTATACATAAAAAACTTGTTTTTTTTTATGCTTAAATTAATTTTCAAATACAATTTAAAGATTGGTGCAAAATACAAAATAATCATTAAGAAGATTGAAAGCAGAAACATTGAGTAAATATCAAGTGGTAAATGGGATCATTGGCGAACAAAGGTGTTAGGTAGTTTTCTTATCGTACGTTTAACAAATAAAAACCAGCTCGATTCTCCAACGTGCTCTACATTTATAAGTAGAGCTTTATCTACATCATTATTTTTGTGCCACCGTCTTTTTCTCTAGAAATAAAACTCACCAAGAAATACACAAGAACAACATATTAGGGAACCTGAGATATTTACCATTATTATACTAGCACATTATAACCTAAACTGTAAATCTACATTATGCAGGTTGCATTATAAATACATACTTTTTTTAGAATGGCGATAAAATTTTCTCAATTAAGATATCCAAGAAATACATATTAACTGTATTTGCTTATTATCACATTCAGTATAATAAATTATTCTGTCAGATTATTAAAAATATATTTAAATAGAAGAAAACATAATATAAAATTAATAAAACAATCATAATTTTAACTGTTTTTCCTACTGCTTAATAAAAAGTTAATTTTCAGTGATTGCATTGAATTAAGGTAAACTTATTTGTGAAACTGATTTAATATCTGCTAATAAGTTAACATAAAGTTACTTTACTCTAATAAACCTTATATTCCTGGTTTCAATGACAATATGTAGAATTACTAATGATAGGAAAATTGTATGAATAGAAAAGTTTTATACTCAAAATTATTTCAAAGCTGATGTAAAACTTTCAACTAGATAAAACATATAGGGGTCCCGCAATATGTTATCACATTTTCTAAATGGACAAAGTTGTTAACAAAGGATATGAATCTCATCCCTTTGACTTGCTTCCCTAACCTCAGCATACATGTTTCATAAAAACTATTTTTAAATTATATATTTTTGGAATGGTTTATTACTTCCATCCTATGTTTTATTAAAAAGTTCTATGCCAATAGAGTTAGTTGGTCTCCGCTTCCATTACTTCATGAAATATGTAAATAATATACAAATTAATATCAACAGTTTGTGCAGTTTATTCTTTATAGTTATATTTTTAAGTTTCCTTTTGCTGTTATGCAAATATTTTGTTTTTGATCAATATATTCTAAATTGTTACTTTCATTGTTTCAAGAAATATTGAGAAATAAAACAGTAGGCAGTACAAATTATTATTAACTTTATTATCTACTTTTGATTAGTTTAATTTTGCTGCTGCTTATGGTCTGTTCTTGGTGAAAGCGCGTCCAGCTTATAGAGTCTTCAAGTGTGCGAAATATTAATTTCTTCTACAGATGTGTGGGCATTATTTCCAGCTCTATATATTACAATTAATTACTATGTTATTTAGATCAATATTTTAAGAACTTTAAAAGAAATAAATGAATGAAAAAATTGGTAACACCAAGACTTGTTGGCAAACATACCTTCACAAAAGAGCTGTACAGTATGATATAAGTGTAATTTTAACAGTTGCTAAGATAAAAGAAATGTGCTTTATGTTGTAATAAATAAACTTTAATATAATATAATATAATTACAAAATTGTAACCATAATTGCAATATGAAAATATCTTAACCCATTATTTAATCTAAAAATATTAAACTAAACACAACTGATAATGCTTGTAAATTCTACCAACTTATAGGGATACAATTTAAATTGTGCTACTCATAATACAATCTTTTTTCGAAAAACAAACTCTTCTTTAACTGATTACTTAACTGAAACTACTAACAAATTTGTAACTCTTGTTTAATTCGTATTACGAAAAAACTAAACTAGAAATACTAAGTGTTTTACAATCTAATAATTTTGCCTTCTTTATTGTTTCTAATTTCTTGTAGGCTAGAAAAATGGAATTACATCCACAATATGTTATAAATCAAGGTTAGGCTCTAGGCTACGGCATCTGCATACTAATTTACTAGCGCTGATTGTGGATCTTTCGTGCACCAAGTAAGTAATGGACTTGTCCCATTTTTTTTGTAAACACGGTGGACTTTACATGTTCTTGCAGAAACCATTTATTTTCAATCTTAATTTTACATGTGACTTTCACCTTTTAGAATGATATTTTATACCTACATATACTCCTGATTATAATAAACAATATAGTGCAATAATCTCAAATTACGATTTTTTTCTGATATAGTTTTTTGCTATAAACACCTCATTTTATGTTTAAGGTTTTATTTAAATAGAAATTAAACCTACACATTTTCCGTACAAAAAATTCATATTAAACAAATGTTATTTCACTAATATTAAGTACTTATTATCTTTTTTTATTAATTCAATACACATAAAAAACGCATATATTTTACGTCTACTGAAAGGTTAGGACACATAGATAAAAACATAAATTAGCAAAATGTAGAAATATACATTACCTATTTAGGTACAGACCCTACACATGCACCATCGTGGCTAGTTAAGATAAACTGCCTTTAGTAAAAGCTAATTAAATTATTCAGTTGGACTGGGATAGGTAATCTGGGTTTAAACTCTCAACAGACGTTATTTGGTTCATAGCTCCGTAGGGGATATTTTAGTTGTTGTGTAGGGAGTACCACGCATGTAAAGCCTAATGTTTAAGGTAGAATTTCGTCTCGCGAAAACTATATATCTTTTCTACTAAACGTAACCTGTTTGTATTTTATGTATTCCTTTCTGAAAATTCCAAGAGTGAATTAAACTTATTACATTAATTAATTATAACTACAAAAAACTTAATATCCATTGGTCAAAGGTCTAAATATAAAAATTATCATTTGTATTAGTATATTTAATAGTTGTCATATATTAGCTTTAAAACATTTATTTACCAAAATAACATTAAGTACTTATAACTATTCCTGAAGACATCACTAGCTTTGATACATCTTATTTATTTAAGTATTTATGACAACTTATATATCGCAATGATATTTATATTTTGTCACAGTAAGTTAATTTATATTATTAATTTAGTATATTCAATAGTGCATACATCGTAATATAGTCAATTAATTATAAACTGTTTATGCTTTGTAAAAAAAAACAGTCTTTGTCCAATCTTGTATGTTATAGTTAAAAATGTTAATCAATTAAAAATATATACTATATATACTAACTTATATAATGACTAAGTAAAGTTGATTCAATTATACTAGGCCTGATATTTTCTCCAGGGGACGCTCTTAATCTAAAATTATTAAAATAAAAATCTATGAAGACTTATAAATGTTCACATTAATTGATATATGAAATAAAACTGCATCAAATTAGTATGGCAGCATTATTTATTCACGCATTTAGGTATTCTATTTACCTTCTTGATTGCCTTATTACAAAGAAGTATTAGCTATTATTTCATAAAAGTTTATTCAGAACAGGGAAGATATATTATAAATAAAATCTTTATTTTCCAATAATAAGGTAGTGTAATACAAATAGAAAATTTAGAATTAAGTCGTAGGCCTAATATAAACGAATAAACAAATGAATGTTTTATTGCTAATTACATATATTAAAAAAATCTATATTAAATCATAATTATGCGTACTTTATATTTTTTTAAACAAGATAATCTTCTTTTATTATTTAATAAAATTATACAAGAAACAATTTAAAATACCTTGATATTTTAAAACATGTTTGAGATACGCTATCCGAGTATATACTACTAGCTGGCCCGACCCGGCTTTGCACGGATTGACAAATCAAAGTTAAATGTATATTAACAAAAAATATATTATATCAATAAATATATTACACTATGTATTTCTTATGGGGATTTTTAGTAACTTTGACACCCCCAACCCCAAACTCCTCTAAAATTTAGATTTTTTTTTAAACTCTTTCTTAGCGAGGACCTAGGGCCCGAGAGGAAGCTACATACCAAATTTCATTCCAATCCGTTCGATGGTTTTTTGTAGTAACTTTGACCCCCAAACCTCCCCTAAAATGTCGATTTTTTTTTAAAACCCTTTCTTAGCGAGCATCTGTGGCCCTATAGGAAGCTACATACCAAATTTCATTCCAATCTGTTCGGTAGGTTTTGATAAATCGTGATTTAGTAACTTTGACCCCCAAAAACCCCCTCTAAAATTTCGAATTTTTGGAAACTCTTTCTTAGTGCCCGTCTAGAGCCAATAAAGAGTATTAGTGTAAAAATTTTATGTTTGTAGGTATCGTGGTTTTGGAGAAACTGTGATGAGTCAATGAGTCAATGGTATTTGGCTTTTATAAGTGTAGATAATAGAACGTAAATAGACAAATAGAGAAAACAATAGTTAGAAGAAGAATACGCATGTATTATATATATATTTTATATATATAACAAATCAAAGGGAAAATTAAGAAAATTATTGATAAATCTAGAAAGTGTTGATTCATTCGATACACGCTAATTTAGGTTATTTCTACCTTTATGCTTTAAAAACAATTTTTATAAGAACTTGCTTCTGTCAATTATGATTAATAATAAAAATAAAGTCAAATAAAAGTTGGAAAGGTAAAGACAATTTATTTATTGTCCTTCAATCATATTCAGATTAATTGCAACGCTCTCATTGCCATTATACTATTAACATGTGATACACAGGGTATCCCCGAACTCTCTGGACCTCTTTTGTGAATATGTTCCTGGGATCCAGACAAACATGTTTTACAATATAAACATGGGTCAACGGGGCCTATTTTTTCGTCTGTCTGTATGTGTTTTTTACAAAATACTTAATATTTTTGGAAGTAAAAAAGATATTGAGCTCAAACTTTACGTATACCTATTTTTTGCGTAACCTTTTATCACTGTACGAAAAATTAGAACATTATTTTAAATATTTTCAAAATGGCGGCCGTTTATAATTTTTAATATCAAATACCTCAAAAACCGCTAACTTTACAAAAAATTTACAAGAGACAAAAAAGTTTACTTTTTTTAATGGCAAACACAATGTGTTTTTAATTTTGTCTGTAGCTAAAAGGATAACAGAGATATTGACAAAAAAAAGGGAAAATATATTTCTTGGTAGTTGTCAACAATACCCAGAATTACTCTAGAAACAAAATATTTTAAAGTTATTATGAGTTAAACTAATAAGTTGTTTGCATAATGTTGCGAGCACTTTCTGAGCTGATTCCACTAGAAAAAAATAATAAAAATATTCATATATTTATAGGTCTGGAAATGCTTCGTTAGAGAGAGAGCTGGCGAAAGATTTCACCCGTGTTTCAGATTACTCACAGATCTCAAATCTTTACTGAATTAATTATAAAATATCCTCCTTTTAAGTACAAATGTAACTGTAGCTTAATTAATAAAATCGAATGAGAAATAACAACAATGTGACCATGTTTACAAATAAAGTATTAGCTGTTTATCAATACTTGTGTATCAAATACTTCTAGAAGAATGTAATAGCATTATGACAATTAATTACTTTTACAAATTAACTTTAAGTACAGTTTTAAATAAATTATAAATTAATAACATTATTTTTAATTCTTGTTTTGAAATATTTTAGTCCTATATTTCTACTTATTTTTAGATTTTATTAAAGCTTTTGCATTGTTATGAAACATAAAACTTAGACTATATTTTGGTGATATTTTAATGGTAATATTTATTTGGAAGGAAGTTATCGCCAAATCATAGGTAGAATAATAGTTATCAGTTGTCAAATTTCGGTTGGTTTTCTCTATAGGTTTAATTAAACGTTTTACGACATCTGTTGCCTTGTTTGAGAGAAAAAACGGTCCTTGAGGTTGGGTACCACAGTATATTTCAAAGTTCCAAACATAGAAGGTCTTAGCATCACACAAAGCATACATTTTTAGGCCGTACTTTGCGGGCTTGTTCGGCATGTACATAACAAAACTGCAACGTCCTCGAAAGGGGTGCAACATTTCATCAATCGTAATAAATTCGGATAAATTGTAGCTATCTTGATAATTTTTATTCAAAGCAGAATACATTTCCCTGATAGCTGCTAGTTTATCATTAGCAACTCGAGTATTGATATTGTCAAACCGGAGTGACTGTAGCAGAAATCTGAATCTATTGATACCGAATGCAGCTCTACAAACCATCAACCCTGTACCATTAGATTTCCACGCTCGTTTAGCATCGGCCTTACAACTTTTATTTATGGACAAGATATACAAAATGCCAAAAAGTCCCATAATCTCTGATCGACTGGTAAACTTGCAGTCTCTCTCCCGTGAAAAACTTTGATCTAATTGTTTATTTTCTATATAAATATTGGTAAAGTAAACAATTTTATCAATCATTTCAAGAGTGATAAGTTTTAAAAATACTTCAATTTCGGATTTGGCGTCTCTAGCGTAGCGTTTAGGCCCAGGAAAGACTTTGACAATGTTTTTAGATTTAGTTTTTGATGGAAGGGCGCAAGTTTCACTAAGCCAGATAGTCTCATTTTTCTTTCCCTGACCCAGGTAGACTTGAAAATCTGGACTATGACTTACCATTGTGCCACTATCATTTTCATCTCCTGATACTTCACTCTCGCTGTCGTGGTCATCCTGCAGAATATTTTCGGGATCACCTTCACTGTCACTAGAAAAATCAAATAATACCCCATCCTCTTGGTCTTCCTCTTTTCGTTCTTCATCCGATAACTCCTGAAGGACAGATTCGAGATCTTCAAGACGAATTGAATCCCTGAATTATAAAAATATTGTTAGCAAACTCTAATATGCAACGCATAGTACATAATATTTTTTTGACAATACGTAAAAATGGTAGTGCTACAGAGTGCTAGAAATAGGTATAAATACTATTGTAATAAGGAATAATATATAAAAAATCATATTACAAATCTAGAACCAGTAAAAGTTCATAATAAAATAAGGATCAATTAAAAAAATCTGTAAAATATACTTACATTTCTACACACAAGCGGTACGCCGTGCCGCATTCAAGGATGTGATTCCAACTAAAGTTTGTAACGGACTGACTCCCCACTATTGCGACTCCCCCACCACTCCTCATTGTACTTCAAAGAACAAAGAAAGAATACATGTGACTTTCACCGTTGAACCGCTCTAAAACTATTGTTTATTTAAAGTTTTATTAAATTGCGGTACGGAGTACCGCTTAGCGTGTAATTAAGGGTTAATTTATTGAAAGTGTTTAAAAATATAAAATTTGTGTGAAATTTCTTATGGTGGATAAGGTAAGAATTTTGAAGATTTCTTTTCAAAATTCTTAAATGTAATAATAAAATGAGGTACTAATGTTATACATTTTTTTAAAAATATATAATTTTTCACATTTTGTACACAACAGAATTTTGATTTTGTAGTTATTGATGTTGACTGTATGGGTGCTAAATAAATCAAGTTTTTGTTTTACTTTCTGCTGAAAAAAGATGTAGGATTTTTTACTGTCAAAAAGTACATATTTTTTTTTATATTCGTTTTGTAGTACGTCTTTCCTGTAAATATTGATATATAATAAAGCATATTTTAGGCATATGCATAAAATGTAGATAGAATAGATTTTCGTTTCAATGGTTACGCGTAGCCCTAAATAGGCTTAGCGTTGAGGAAAATCTATTCAGAACGTGGCGGGTTAACCCTTTCTTGTATCCCCAACCTAAATTTAAACTTTGTATTAAAAAAAAAAATCTTTATAATTAATCCCCCTTTAGTTTCATTCTACTAACTTTTGTCAGAATATGCATTATTTTGAATCTAAGAGATTAACACTATTTATGTTAGTGTTTATTTTAAGTTTAAATTTACAAAAACCGTTACAAGAATGACTTTTGAAAGTACCTGTTTCCTTACCAATATTAACTTTTCCAAAATTATGTTTATGCTACTTTTCCCTTACCTTATATGTAATGTAATTACATACTTCGAATTTCGAAAATGCTTAAGAATTAAATTTTAATTTCGTAAACTTCTTTGTTTAGCTAATAACTTTTTATTTTGATAAATTTATTTTAAAAGAAACTTCTTTAACATATTTTTCTAGTTAACCCTTTTTATTACTTATTTGAACTTACTAAAAACCACTGTTTATTAAATTTGAGGAATCTTTTGTTCTTTACCGCTCATGTCTAAAACAGATTATTTCCTGCTACTTAAGACTTGCCTCTAGTCATGTCTACTTTGCTACTTTATACTTTGCTGAGTCATGTCTGATGGAGTTGCTATTTTCAGAATTGTAGGCATTATATTCGTGTAATCGGATGGAACAAATAATTTCCTTTCGTCTGTTCTGAATGGTATTATGTTTTTTTGTCGATGTTGTTTTACTATATTTCTTCAATTACTCGTCAACTACAGTAGAGCATCATTAATCCGAACGCGTTCCGAGGCAGCCCCTACAAAATTTCGGTTTCGTAAATTCCAATTGCGTCGTTAAAATTTTCACTAAAATCTTCATCGCATTTTGACGTTATTATCTCTTTTTAAACGCTTCTTAATACCTGCACTCAAAGCATTTTGGCTGTCAGTATTTTCACTGTCACGCTAATAAGCTGCTTTAGCGCTAGAAACAAACAAACAACGTGTTTGTCTGAGGGAAGAGGGTTGACCGAGGCGGGGGAGGTTCGGGGCAATAACATTGGCTTGTCTATTGTTAGCTACACTAGCTTGCGCCACTACTCAGTTTATCTCTGTCACGTCCACGTCCAGTCAGTCAGTGCTTGCATTATGAGATCGGAAAACGAAATACCATTCCCAAAGAAAACGAAAAGCAGTGACAAAGAGTTGTTTCAGAGGTGGATGCCTTTTATTAATTTCATGAGACATATTTTATCAGAAAATCAATAATGCGGGTTTTGATATCGCACATAATTTGCCAAGCTCGAAAAGTTTCCATAGAAATTGTCAGTGCTTGCAGGACAGTAGATATAGTTCGTTCATTTTTAGTTGCGTCCTGCGGTTTGTTCGCAAAGCGTGATGTGTTTTTCGTTTTACTGTACATATTTTTTTATTCTTGGCGTCAGACAGTTTTCTTAAATTACTGTTGCGTTATGGCATCGTTCACAACAAAGTAGGCCATATTAAAAAGAAAACATACATTTCTTACGATAGTAAATAAAGTGGAGATTTTGAATACACTGGAAAAGTCTGTTTGTGCTGTTTAACCACTTTAATATAAGATAAGGGCATATATTTTAGCGTAAATGGAATTTTCTTGGTTATTTAAAAAAAATCCGAACAAATTGATAGTCCGAACCCCCTCGGTCCCAATTAGTTCGGATTTTCAACGCTCTACTGTGATTGACTTTTGTGTCCGTTTTTTCGAGCGTTATGTCTAATGATGTTTAATAGAACGGAAGAACAAAACTTAAAAGAAAATAGTGGTACGATTATTTCTGCCATGTAAAAGTGTAATCAAATAATTATACCAAGTGTCTTAAAAGTCCCACTCTCCCCCTTTAACTTTTGTGTGGGAAACGGTACTAACTTAGCCCAAAGTATCTTTTGAAGCAATCGGAAATTTTGAGTGTCCCCTAAAAATGGGGTATTTTGGGGACAACTCAAAAGTTTTAAATAGTAAGTATGGTCATGTGATACCTCATTTTAAAGGTATATTTAAGACTAGAAAAATGACATTAAGAAAATAAAAATCGGACCACAAAAAACAAAATGGCGGCCCTAAACGTGTTGAAATAAATCGACATACAGTTGTTAATACCTCGAAAAAGAAGAGTTTTTAGAAAAAAATTCAAGAGACGAAAAATGTTTATTTCAAAGTGATTGACCCAAAAAATTGCTTTCAAATCGATTTCGTAAATTAAATGTTTTTAAAAATTTTCTAAGATGTAGGCGTCGACTTAAAATTTACGAAATGATTTGGAAGCAATATTTTTGGTCACGCACTTTGAAATAAACATTTTTTGTGTCTCGAAATTTTCTCTAAAAACTCTTCCTTTTCGAGATATTATCAACTTAATGTAGATTTATTTTAACACGTTTAGGGCCGCTATTTTGTTTTGGGTATTCCGATTTTTATTTTATTTGTGCCATTTTCCTACTCTTAAATTTACCTTTATAATGAGGTATCACATGACCATACTTCCCTTTTAAAAAATTTGATTTGCCCCCAAAATCCCCATTTTTAGGCTACACTCAAAATTTCCGATTGCTTCAAAAGATACTTTTGGCTAAGTTAGTATCATTCTAAAAAGGATATTTGTTTGTTGTAACAAACACAAAAGTTAAAGGGGGGGGGAAGAGGTGGGACTTTTAAGACACCTGGTATTTAATGTAAATCACATTTTGAAATGATGTAAAAATTGGCTTAATTCTGACTCTGTTGATTTCGATAAAATTATAATAATAGTTGACTACTTTAAGTTAGTATGTTTAAAGCAAACTTGTAAAGTTTTGTCTTGTCTTGCATTATGTATGTAAAAACTTACCGGGGAAACTTATACAGGCTAGTAATCTGTCTTTGTCCAGTTTTGACCAAAAGTGATTATAAATTACTTAAACACAATCCGAATCTTTGCATGCACAAGATAGAGATGTGTTAGTTTTTCCCCAAAGTTTTGTACTGTTTCATTGAATAATTACGTTGTATACTATTATTTTAATTTAAGTAATAAGCAATTTACTTTTCCGCAGTTCAATTGCCAACTTTACAAAAAATTACATTATTTCAAATTAGTGGGTTCTTGTATTATAGAGCACAACAATATTTGTTGTTTTAAAATTGTTGGCATTACACCAAATCAATGAGACGTGTTTATATATTATAAAACGTTTGATCCCGACGGAAAAGAAATCGGGTGTTTATAGAATTGAATGTGATGATTGTGACAGTTTTTATGTTGGTCAGACGGGCAGAGCTTTCAAAGAACGGTTTAAAGAACATTTGCCACACAACAACATGCGCAAAATAAATTCAAACTTCGCTCAACATTTAATTGAATCCAACCATTCATACACTGATTTTAACACAAATTTGACCCCAATCCATTTTTGCAATAAGGGAAGACTTTTGGACGCAATGGAAGAATTCGAAATATACAAAGAATTTAACAAAAATCCCGCCAATGTCTTAAACGATCAGCTGTCATTCAAGAGTAATGATCTATATGACACAGCCCTTGGCTATCTCAAGAAAACCGGTCCTTAGGCTAAATAAATATTAATATTCCATAAATTGTGTTAGTACAGCAGTGGCCGCTCAACAATGTACATCGTAGGAATAAATTATTATTCGGCATTTATGTTTAAATGTGTTTTTAAACGTTTTATAAAAGTGTTGTGTATTTGTGTTTTTTTATAAAGTGTGTTTTTAGTGTTTTATGTGTGCTTGACAATGGGAATGCGTTCCCGAAACGCGTCGTATTAAGATTACTTAATCAATCTTCAGAAGTCACAAGACGGACAAATTTAACAAGGTAATATTTATTAATATATTATCTTCTATATTATATATTATATGGGACCTACCATTATCTTACACGCAGTCCTCTTTCAAAAAGTGATTTGGCTATACAAACATACAATTGTATTTGTTTTTTAAAAACATATTTTTAAATATTTATGTATCGCACTTCTGCTTGTTTATCAAATGTAAAGTACACCATTGACGCAACCGCATTTGCATAATTAACGAGATCAGTTGGTTGAATGATTGGAGTTAGTTCTTGTTTAATTACTTTACTTAAGTTACGCTGTGACAAATAATTCCCAGGTGGGTGATACAGGTATCAACGTCACATTAACGTAATGACGATGATAATAATTTAAAGTTGATGAAATAAAACTTGTATTTGTAATTAATGAAACACACATACCGAAGTGAAATAGAATTTGAATAATACAGCTATATACAGTAATTATTTACAATATTATTTTCTTGACCATTAAGTATCTATATTTAAAAAAGGCTACTTTTATTAACTATCAATCATTTATTTCTCTCGTTTTTATTATTATTATTGGAAACAAAATTTACTGCCTTTACACCTTAGTCTTGTGGCTGTTTTGTATTCCTAATATATTTGCCTATGTTAAATTTTCACCTATGTTAAGGTCTGGAATTTTCTTTGCTAGATTAAAGACATCTGTTTAATTTCATTATGGCCTACATATAATAGTTTTTTAGTTTTAATGCTTTCCATTTCTACAGTATGTGTTTTACAGTTTCCAATTGTCGGTTACATAATATGCACTTCAAGTTACATTAAAATAATAAAATCGTATTCATATGTTTGTAAATTTTTCATATCCAGTTATGAAGCTTAAAATTTTCGTTTCCTTTCGTTTGATTCGTGCAATGAAAATACCAGGAGGTTCTAATTTGGTTCATCCATTGAAACGTGGTGTTTACTTGTCGATCATTTTCTTCAACGATCTTTGATCTCTGGTTTCATATTTTGTTTGTAAACAGTTTAATTCTGAAACTTTAGTTATTCTGAGCACCGGTTCCAGTCCAATGAAAGAATATAATAATAGAATATACTAGTACTCACTCTATTTTCATGTCAGTTCAACTGCCTTTTCTTCATATTCGTACCCTCTGTGAGTGACCCCACAACCAATTGAATTCCACTCGGATCGGAGTCAAAAGTTTAACTAAAGTTAACATTCTACTCTAAAAATGAGAATAATTCGTGTAAGCTGATAAATCTACAGAGTATCATTGCCAACTGTCATAACGATATTGTGTTTATTATCAAAACCTTCTCATAGTCATAGTTTTACGAGTTCCAATATTGCAAGTACCTGGAAGGCTGTTACATACTCTCCCAAAGCTATACTGTTCTAGTTGTTTCCCGTACACTCCTCCACAAACTCCTATAGCAGTAAGAATTCTGTCGGTATAGTAGGCTCTACTGTTATATTTAGGTGACCATTTTCTTTCAATATATTTCCTCTTATGGATCTTGTCACTAAAATGTGTTTTTTATGAGGGTTTTATATTTTGCAATCTTCGTAAACAATCTCACTTACATGGTTCGTCTTATTTATTTGACCAACAACTATCGTAGTTAATTAACTTTTTAAGATACTTAAAGATATTAGGTGTTTCATTTTACAAGTGGTAGTATAAAGATTAGTAAAGGTGGAATCTACATCTTTGAGTTTATTTAAGGAACGTCTCTTATCTAGTAAAGTCCCAACATGGAGTTTTGTTTAACACAGATCTCCTTCTAACTCAGCCTACTATTGAATTGCGCTGTGACTAACTATCAAGTGGTCAATTTGTATCAAGACAGGTCTACTAGGCGAGCCTTTAGCCAATCAAGTTATAGCAGAAAGTTTTGTGAAGTCATGACCCTCAGTCTATCTTATTATTTTTCTAGACAAAGTGGGGGTTTTGGTAAAGGCAGTTTACCTAGCCTAGCATGCTGTATGTCAAATAATAATTGGTAGTTTTATCAGGCAGGTTCTTGCTCAGTGATACAATAATGACTATAACATCAAGAATGCTTCATCACCTAAGTATTACTTTGTGCGTAAAGTGGCTCTTTCAAAGGTCTACTATCAGAGTTGAGAGGGTAATATTTGTAATGCAGTATAAAGGGGATTTCGCAGAATACTAAAAGGGACTATGTCAGCAGCTATACCAACTAGATCTGTTAGAAATCTTACATAAAAACAGTATAAGGACTCGATACCTGTTCTTCCTCTAAATGCCTTAGATAGAATGGTGACATTATATACTTAAAAAGTAAAGCTGGAACAGTCAAGATTAGGTCCTAATTTTTTAATCAACGGAGCTTATAAGTAAAGAGCGCACTTACTCGTAAACCCATCTCTGGATAATATGATAATCCTCTCCTACAAACATGTTTTTCATTTAGTTCAGCAACTATCTATTAAACTCAGTCATGACAACCTGAAAATTATGAGGTAATGATCAGGAAACGTTTGATGCTAATTTTTCTTCTTACATAGAAACATATTCTAAGTTTTCTTTACGAACTGTACTTTTTTTGTAACTCCATTAAACCATCTGTAGAACTTCTAAAGTTGCAAACAAGAACTAGGAAGATACATAATCTTTGGTTGATAAACGGGCGACATTATGACATGTACGGCAATGTAAGCGTTGTGACAAAAGATCGGACTAGCCACGGTATTGATTACATACAAAATGGAGCTGAATTTAGTATTTTTTCCTCGGCTTAGTAAGACCCACAAGAATCTGTGAACATACGGTACATTGCCAAGCCGTTGTAGAGTTTGCCTGAATTTCTGCACATAATTATGAGAAACTAGGGAAAACCACTGCGTCATCCGCAATCCAACCCCGCTGGGATCTTCTGTACACATAATCATGTTTCGTTTTCTTTGTAATAAAGCTGTATGATTAATAATAATCCCAAAGCTATGATGGTAAATAATTTTGAATGTTTAAAACAAATTATTTCGTATATTTTGAAACATCAGTTATAATACACTTTTAAAGAACCATCAAGGCTCAGGTCTACACTTTCAAAACCTAACCTAAAAGTTAGAAATACACAAATAATTGGTACAAGGTTTGAAATCTGCTTTTAATAGAATATTGGAGCAAACAGCCGTTTTATCTGTTATTTCATTCAATTGGTTGCTATTGTAATAAATACATCTGTTGTTTCATCAATGTAGGAATAATCTAAGGTTTTTTTTAGAGTAAATTTACAAATATTTAAATAAAACATGTTTTTATCAAAATGAGTTATAGCTCATGTTTCTCAGGGATAGTATAGCTTGTATTAGTAAAACTATGTTTTCAATCGGTCCAGTAGTTCCAGAGATTACCCCCTTCATACAAACAAACACATTTTACCTGTTTATAATATTAGTATATACAAGGAAACATTTTTAGAACACAATTTTATTTTCATGAATCGTGTAAATTGGTATATTGTCAAATAATAAAAAAAAGTGAGCTTAGACTTAGTTTTAGTTGTTTCTTCTGTCAGTTTAATCTACCAAAAACTATGGTATAATTTTCTTCAAGTCGGAACCTCACTTTCGTCACTTGGAAGTGGTTCTTTCACTTGGGTATTTACATAGCAGTCATGTTTTAAATAAGAAATGTATTATTATTCTTGATAGAATAAACTTATTACACAAAATATCACAACCAATACGTTTATTATCTCAAACGCGTTTCAACGAAAAAGTCGCCATCTTCAGTGATGCACGAGCTACAATAGTCAAACTATAACTTATAGAGTACAATCAAACTATAACCAACTATCACCAACTATAACTATCAAAGTTATAACCAATCAAGAGTTACAATAACTTAAGAGTTATAGTTTGACTATTGTAGCTCGTGCATCACTGAAGATGGCGACTTTGTCGTTGAAACGCGTTTGAGTTAATAGACGTATTAATTGTGAAATTTCGAATTCTACGATTATTCTATCAACTACATTTTCTCACAAGTTCAGCTCAATATTTATTTATATTATTATTCTGTTTAGGCGAGGGGTTTATGTGATCTCTAAGATAATGTGTGCTTTAAATTTAAGAAGACAAATACATGATTGTAATGTAACCATCTTTACATTCAATCCACTAGTCTTACACAGGAGTATTTAACTTTTGTTTAAAATGACGTTTGTAATAAACAGCCCTTCTTGACAACTTGGTCGTCTCTTCATCAGGCTTAGAGAGAAACGTTTTTGTATTAGCAGAGTTTCCACAAAACAAGTTTAAAAGTAGATCAAATCTGATAAAAACTGCTACCTGACCTACAGCGTCTGAAGACGTGTGTATTGTAAACAAAATGATCAAGAATTCAAAATCAAGCTTTAGGTAAGATAATATACTTTTTAAAATACGACAAAAACTCAAAAGACCAAAGTTGTATACTCGCAAATTCATAATTTTGATATTTTTATGTCCGAGACTTATTTAAAATGTTTATAAGTTTTCCCGTCCATCACAAGTTAAAAGCTATAAGTTTCATTTTTAGGTCAGAATTGGTATAAATAAATGAGTCAGTCTTTCTGCGAGTTAGTAGCACTCCATTCTTTACGGATGAATATGTATAACTTAAAAGGATATAAAAAAATCCAACTTTATCTTTTAATTATATTTTTTTGAACCTCCGCAGTTTAGTTTAGTGAAACAAACAAACTATCATACATCAGTTAGTATTTTTAAAGTTTTTTAAAGTTATTGATCAAGAATAGTCAACTTTGGTTTGTTTGTAATACGTTTTTAAAGTTAAGTTTACTTCATAATCAGTGGTTATACTGAAACGGCTGACAGCTAGATTGAGTAGCAACTACAAAAGCTCAAGCATTGCAGTTTTTTAATTAAATGCAATATTTAGTAAAAGTATTTTAAATTTTGTAAACATTTTCAAGCACCCGTAAGTATTTGTTGTTTAAGAAAGTTTATTATTGCGTCACTCCATTTTTTATTGTATCTCTCTACTTTATAATCAAGTCTAAAAAACAATTGTAACAATAACATAAAAGATAAAAATACGAAAGCGATATTCATATGCAAATTTTAGTATAAATTGTGCAAAAAGGAGGAAACTTTCGGGCGTTGTTAGAGCAAAATACAATTTTGTAGAGGGAACTTTCTTCTACAGGAATAGAAGAAATCATTTTAAGGGTTTAAGCGTTTACAGATAAAATTACAGACCATTCATTTACGTGTTATTCTTTGTTTATATAAAACTATGTGTCATCCATTTGATTAAATTTGATACACAGGCATAACTTCTACCGAATATGAATAACACTTGTTTATTATTTATACTGATATGGTGCGTTTATGCTAAGAACAACACCTCTTAAGTAAATAAACCATCGTGTTTATTGTATTTCAAAATAAGAACTTTGTTATTAAATCACAATAATTATGTAACCATACTAGTAAACCACCGTGAAAAATCACAGGCGGATTAATTAGTTAGATACAAATCAGATATAAGAAATACAAATAATATTTATACAAAATATTATTTAAAAACAACACACTTTATCTAGGCCTACCTAACTATGGTGACGGGGATTTTTAACTCGTTCAATGTGTAAACTCGGTAAATAAGGATTATAAAACTGTGGGAATATTTGTTAACATTTTGTATTTATGTGTGTTATTATATATTTAAATAAAGATACAAATATTATCTTTTAATTGCTTTTTATTTCATATTGATAGATCAAATGATTTAGAAGTTATTAATATTATAGTGAATACATTAATAATCGAATATGTTTGTATGTTATACGAAGCTGTACGAATGTTTCCGAAGTAAACCAATAAAGTATTTCTTCTTTAAATTTGTATAAACGAATATTTTGGTGATAAGAGATTATATTTATATACAGTGTATAACCTCGAAGAAAATGTTACAACGTATTGTAACATACATTAGTTCTATTACTCATATTAAAAAAAATCAATGTCATAAGAAATTATTATAATGATTAAAGTTGCAAACATAATCCAAAAGAATTAAATAGACTGGATTTGTTTAATTTAGTATTAGAGATGATGGGTGAAATCAGCTTTTATATTATATGTTATACTCGGCTTTGCAATGATAGACAAATCAAAGTTAAGTGTATATTAACAAAAAATATATTATATAAATAAATATATTACACTATGTATTTCTTATGGGGATTTTTAGTAATGTTGACCCCCCAAACCTCCAGTAAAATTTCGAATGTTTTTAAACCATTTCTTGGCGAGCACCTACGGCCCTAGTGGAAGCTACATACCAAATTTCATTACAATCCGTTCGGTGTTTTTTTTTTAGTAACTTTGATCCCCAAACCTATCCTAAAATTTTAAATTTTTGGAATCACTTTCTTAGCTAGTACCTATGGCCCTAGGGGATGCTACATCGTTCCAATCCGATCAGTGGTATTAAAGAGATATCGTGATTTAGTAACTTTGATCCCCCCCCCCCCCCAACCAACTCTAAAATTTCGCATTTTTGAAAACCTTTCTAAGAGGGCACCTATGGTCCTAGAGGAAGCTACATACCAAATTTCGTTAGAATCCGTTCAGTAGTTTTAGAGAAATCGTGATTTAGTAACTTTGACCCCTCCAAATCCACCTAAAATGTCGAATTTTTTTAAAACCTTTCGTAGTGAGCACCTAACGTCCTAGAGGAAGCTGCATAAAAAATTTCGTTAGAATCCGTTAAGTAGTTTTTGAGAAATCGTGATCAGTGAGTCAGTGGATTTGGCTTTTATATATATAAATGTTCGTACGGACGTACACTCGCTTTTATATGAGTTTATTTATTCTTATTTAAACTAAGTTTCTAAAAGACAAAATTTAGTTGCTTTGAATTTACTTTTTATTTGTTTTTTACATTGGAATTAATTTGATCGCATTTGATATTTTTGTACGCATTTGTTTTTTTAGGACAGTAACGTTTTACTTAGATGTTTCTAAATAAAAACAAATTTTAAAATGAACTGCAATTAATGTAGTAACAAAACATATAAAATACATGAATTTATTGTTATTATTTTTTTCTTATGACATTACAAATATTTGTTTATATAATTTCGAAGATTAATTGTAAAAAAAAATACACAAAAATATTACAATTTCACAAAATTATTCTTATGGCAGGTTTTTTGTTTCGTTATTAGGCATGCAAATATTTGACTTTATTGTAATACCATAGTTAATTATATTTAATATAATCATAATGTTTAATTCATTTAAATGTCAATATAGATTTTAGATTTAGACCTAGCTTAAACTACAAAAACAAAAAATGTATATTTAAAAAATTATGAAATATTCTTAGAATAAAATATTTATTTTAATGACTGCCTACACTAAGAAGTACCACTACTTATACTTACTGAATTTATGCTATAAAGTGGAGAAAATAAGATACTGGAAGTAAGTTACTAAATACAATTAGTACACGTACATTATAAAACTTGTGATTGTAAGAATACACTTTTTAGGTTATTATAGTTTCATAGGAAAGAAATTTGAAGACGTAAATACTTTTAGGAAACTATATTTTAATTATATGAAAATTTCTTATTTAGAAAACCTTAAATATCTAGGCCTTCGACGTTATTTTATTTTTGTGCCATTTGAAAAATAAATTGTTTCGTAAGAAGAATCATTTGTGAAAAACTTAATATTATTAATAGTATCACGAATAAATGTTTACAAAATATTTTTGTTTTAAGATAAAAATTGTTGCAGGATAATTAGCTAAGTTTTAAGTAAGCAAGAACATCTAGCTGCAACTAGTTCTACTACAACGAACAAAGAACTTTGTTAAGCAAAACCTTAAACGTTATTAATCTTGTGTAAAGTTCTGCTTCCAACATAAAGTTCTTGCTGGAAATAGTTAGGTAAATGCAGGAGTAAGGAATAGTGGTCCAGTCAAGATGTAGGTCAAAGCTGAATTAACTGTACATTTGTAAAATAAAAATAACAGGTACTTTCACAATTATATAATAAGGGTTTTAATTATGCAATAAAAATCCCCTTTGTCTTTCGAAATATAAATTCGGAATTTGAACAAAATGATAGGTAAATATCAATCATCCGACATGTGGATGAATTAACTATTTGACTATGTTATGTTAGTGTAATTGACAACAATAAGTTACACCTTATTATAAACTTTGTGGGTCAAAAAGCTATACATGTTATTATGTATTATTGTACATTTACTTTCTGAACATATCCATACTAAACAGTAATACAAAATCTTAAATAAACACTACTTTTACTTACATAATAACTAGTGAAAGTTGTCATTTAGTTGTAATTCATTTCCTGACTGTTTATTTGCGATCGTACAATATCGAAATATTAATTTTATTATAAAATCCGTTTAAGGGCTTGTGACCCTCATTTTTGTACAGAATTGTAACAGTGGAGTGTCCATATTAATAACATGACATATGGGTTTCTCTGCACTGCTAACTTAACTTGAAACTTAGAATAGTATAATTTCTATTGTTAAATGAAATAATATTGAATTATACAAGATTCCATTCAGAAATAAATGAATTTCATTGGTTTAAGTTACTGTTTGTGAAACTATTAATATTTTGTTCTTAAAGTATATGCGGAATATTATGCAAAGGAAATTCTAAAATATTCCAATTTATTCCTTGCACATGCCAGGATAATATTCCTAGAATATGCTCAGCACATTATGGCATTGATGACTTCAGTATGAACTACGCACATTCTTTGCAAAAGCTAGACGCTTCCTACAATTCTATAGAACATGTCTGATATATTCTGATCATATTCACGATCGAAATGTGATTTTTGCACAATATACAATTATGCAGGTCTCATTTTACTATTTCAATCTGAGCTTTACACATTCAATGCGTATTCTACACTGCATAGAAAGTAACCAGCTTATTCTGGGTACATTCATGATCTCAATATGGACATTGTATATTATTCCCATATGCTACTCACATCCCTAGTATAATTTATTAATGTGATCTACCAAATATATTCTACACACATGCTAGGAAAGAGTTACTCTTATATATATAAAACATGAGTGTCTATATATCATATTCTTTGCGATTTAATTACCTAAATTAATTGAACTAAGAACATTCTACAAATTGTGGTTTTAAAAACAATTAATTGTATATAAACTACAATAGTTCAAAAATTATGAATCAATATAAATTAGGATCAAGCCATATATTAAAAAAAAACATAAATATGACAAACAATCAAAAGTAATTCCATTAACTTATTTCAAAGAATAGACAAAATAATACATACACCTGTTATAGTTGATTTTGATGAAACTGGACCATAATAATCTGTTGTGGAACATACAAAATTACACTTATTTGAAAATGTATAACTAATTTAATATTAATAATGTATTGCATAATGTATGTACGAAAATAATTAAAACATGATAAGATTAACCATAGTTTAATAATCGGTAGTGTCATAACATTGGAAACTTATTTGCTCTTGATGGTAGTGATTCCCTGCAAAAAAATAATAATAGTTTCACAAACAGTAACTTAAACCAATGAAATTAATTTATTTCTGAATGAAATCTTGTATAATTCAATATTATTTCATTTAACAATAGAAATTATACTATTCTAAGTTTCAAGTTAAGTTAGCAGTACAAAGAAACAAATATGTCATGTTATTAATATAGACACGCCACTGTTACAAGTATTTATTGTAAGGTATTGTATGATCGCAAATAAACAGTCAGGAATTGAATTACAACTAAATGACAACTTTCACTAGTTATTATATACGTGAAAGTAGTGTTTCTTTAAGATTTTGTATTACTGTTTAGTATGGATATGTTCAGAAAGTTCGTCAACAAAAATAATTTTACAGGCAAATTTCCATATAAAATGTAAGCTATTATTATTTAATTATATGCTAATTAATTACAACCAAAATGTTTTTATGTTTTGTATTATTAACAAAAATAAAATCTGGTAAACTTGTCCTGGAAATTGGTTTAACCTTGCGAATTTTAAAGGAAAATTGTCCTTAACGTACAAATATTATGTTAGTGCAACAATAAATAAGCACAAAATTACCATTAAAAACATTGATAATATATTAGTTGTATGATTGTCGAGAAGAGTCATTTTGTTAAACTGAAAAAAAGTACTGTATATAACAATACAAATATGAACTACAGTAATTAAATAGTTTCACTAAATAATATATTCAATACCTGTGTACTGATGGGTGAAAATTTATAGATTTTATTACAATCTTGTTGATAGGATATAGATGTATTTTTCCTTTGTTTCAAAGAGTAATACAAATTGTCTCTTATGACATCGTACCTTAACATATTGTTTATATGCTACTAATGTAACTGAAACGCGCCTTTATGTTAAACGAAAACTCCTAATCACTATAAAACGATGGTTAAAAATTGCAGTGATAAGTAAATAATAAATAATTACCAGAGTGTTAACAAATTCAGTAACTAGTATATAATATTTAATTACCAGAGTGTTAAAATGTTTGTAAATAATAAATCACTATCCATAGTTTGAGAATGAGTTACAAAGATATGGAATTATCTGTAAACCTTTGCAATTGGACAGATTTTAACCAATAAAACAGCACATTTTAAGTTCGAGATATCTTTTATAATTCCAATTATTTCAATAGACTTTTTTTATCTATTTATAGACGAAAGTTCAATCTTTCGTTTGGTGTAAGGCAAACAATGTTTGACTTTTTAGTTGTTATTCAAACAGCAGTTGAAAGTACAGACTTGCGCAGAATTCATACGGTCAATTTTTTAATTTCCTTTGTCCGCTCAAGGTTTCATTTGTTTCATCTCATTTTGCGATTCAAGTAAAGCTAACTCAAATACGTTTATGAAATAATAATTTATAAGTATTAATTTTTTGCAAAGGATATAATCCTAAATTAATATTCAAACTAGGCCTGTTTTGTTAGCAGTCTTGTAGTAGAAACATAAAAACCGGTGTTTTCAAATTAAGAAATTTTAAATTGATAAATATTTGTATACAATTGTATTTAGAACTAAATTACGAAACTTTTTTATATTTATGAAAAAAATACAAACAATTTTGACTACTTTTTATGTAGGGCTAAAGTTGATTTCTTTTTCCGTTACTGAACATTGTTTCTTCCTGAGCTAATAACTTTTATAACTTTACATCAATCCATTTTTTATTGGCATATAAGAATTCCTTGGACCTTTGTCTATAAAACATATATGGGACACTTTTGGATTGGGAAAGATTTACTATTTTTATGAATTTTTGAAAATATGCTTGCAAACGACAAAATTCTAAAATTTTAACATTGCCGCTTGGAGTGTTAAAGCAAATATTATAACGTATATTATATAGCATGCATTAGTTCTATAACTTATATTTAAAAAAGTCAACGCAACAAGAAATTATAACGATTGAAGTTGTAAAAATAACTCCAAACTATAATCTACACTGGGTTTGTTTAAGTGTTACAGATGATGGGTGAAATCGGCTGTTTAGATGTACGAATGTTTCCGAAGTTAAACAAATATGTATCTTTTCTTTAAATTTGTATACAAAATATAATGATGATATAATTTTGAATTTATATTCATTTAATAACCTCAAAGCAAATCTTATAACGTATTTTAGCTTACAATAGTTATTTAACTCATGTTTTAAGAAAATCAGCATCACAAGACTTATATTGATTGAAGTTGTAAACATAAACCCCAAGTATAATATTTGCTAGGTTTCTTTTAGTATTACAGATGATGGGTAAAACCTCAGGTTTCAAATCAGCTGGAAGCTTTTTTTGATTCAGATTTATATCAAGGTATATTAAAAAATAAAGTGAAGTAAACATTGTAAAAGTTAGGGGAAATGTTTATCTTATGTTATTCTTAGACATGAAGAGAGTTTTGCAACTAAAAACTTACTTTTAACAATCAGAAAACACAAAAGTCCCCATATATATAGTATGGTTTTAAAACATACTATGGTGGGTTGGATATGGATGTGTATTTACTATTTAATAAATACATAATAAATAAACCATTAGCCAATGTTGAAACAGTATCATTTTATAGCAGTCAAAAATGCACTAAGTGTTTAAACTTCCAACATTACAGTTTACTAACCATATAAATGGCAAATTTAAAAAGAAATAAATAATAATATACATTAAAAACTAATCCGACCTAATAGGAGAAAGGGCTTGAAAATCTACTTGATAAGGTGGTGGTTTTGAGGGCCACATATGAACTGCTTGGTTTGTGTTGTGAAATTTTTTTTTTGTTTTACTCGTCAGACTGGGGCTTAACGACGCTATATATATTCGAAATTTCAAAAAAGGGCCAAAAAATACGTGATAAGGTCATGATTTCCGTTAACGGCATTTATACAGCGATGACAATTTTATAAGCGACTCAAAATCGTTCAGTAAGACAAAATATTTGTGGCCTTTAGGCGAAAAACACAAAATGCAAATTATGAAAAGGGACAAAAATTACGTCATATGGTACATGAAAATGTCTTGCTTATCAAGTTATTATTAGTCTTGAGCTCACTAAAACGCTTAGTAAGACAAACATTTTGTATGCTTTCCTACTTTAAGAAACCATTTTCCAAAAAATTACCAACACTTACCTAATAAGGTGTATGTTTTCCGTTAACGATGTTTTAATTGTGATCGTCCCCTGAACTCAAAACTATTCAGTAAAACAAAATATTTGTTTGCTTTAGGCGAATAAGACAAAATAAAAATTTGTAAAAAGAAACAAAAATGACGTCGAATGGTATATGGAAATGTCTTACTTCATCAAGTCAGTATAGAATTGGGCTCACCGAAACGCTCAATAAGACAAACACTGTATTGGCTTTAATACTAAGACAACAATTTTCCAAAAAAAAAAGAACCAAAAATTACTTGATAAGGTACATGTATTCACTGTTTGAAGTTATTGTTTGTTAATGATGGATGTTGAATTTTATTATAATTACTTGTTCGGACATGTATTCAGTTACCGGTATTTTTATTGCGATCTTCCCTGAACTCAAAACTTTTCAGTAAGACAAAATATGTGTGGGCTTTAGACAAATAAGGCAAAATCCAAATTTTGAAAAAATGTCAAAAATTACGTAATAATGTCAAATTAAGGTAATTTTCCAGTTACCGGTATTTTTATTGCGATCTCCTCTGAACTCAAAACGTTTCATTAAGACAATATTTGTGGGCTTTAGACGAATAATACAAAATCAAAATTTTGAAAGAGGGACCTCATGGGGGAAGCATGGAATTTTTTTGCTTCTCAAGTCAGTCCTAGTCTTGAGTGCACAAACAAGGTTCAAACTGAAAAAGCCTACTTTTCCATTAGTTGTGAAATATACTATACTTGAATAGACAGTTAAAAAAAATAATAACAGTACACTAATTCTCACACACATACGTTTAATGATCAAATGCGTTCCTACGACAAAGTCGTAAATTACTACCGGGTTATTAAATTTACAAAGTAAATTATCGGTATAAGCTTACATTTTATTCTATTTTGTAGATATTATATCTTACTAAGTTAGAAATAGTTGAAAATACTTTCTAAATTGAAGTACTGTTATGGTATTGCATTATAAATAAGAATTTCCATAGACAAATATATCTTTTGCGGAATTAGTTATTATTTAAAATTGCATTTATTAAATTATTTAAAAGTACTTACCAAATGAAGAGATGAACATAGGAAAGTGATGAAATAAGAATTTCGAAAATAAATGGAAAATAAAATCAAGGAATAGAATGTAGAGGGCTCAGCAAACCTCTACGTCAAGAAACGGATTGAAGAGGGTTTAATACAACACATCTGCAATAAAATGTGTGGTTATACAGAGCTTAGTCCGAGGAACAAGCCACAGATAATGAAGACAGTGGCTATATGCAGCAATATAAAAAGGGTAGAATTTGATTTAAATTTTGCTAAACAATTATTATGCAGTTGACGTCGCAAGGATTGAGTTTCAAGTGGGGTGCGTTGAAATCGCGTGCTGAATATTTTACGAAACTTAAATCTTTTTTAGACCGTTCTGGGAAGATATACAAAACGTTTTAGATATTGAAAATAAATGTTATTTAAAACATAAGCGAGAAACTAATATTTGATTAAATAATATTATGTTATGAAATGCACTCGTAACATTCCATGTGGATGGTTTTAACTAATATATACATTATAAAGTTGTTAGCTGTAAAATAAAATCTGTATTTTAAAACATTACTAAATATCAGTTAAAAAAGTAACCTAAATCCCTAAACGTATTAATTTTTAGTTGGTTTGTAAATGCACTTCCATTAATTAACTTTCTTTTGTTATCATCAATTTCTCTATTGCTAGGAAACAAATACGTTTAAATAAAGCACCTTGCTAAGTAATAAGATCCTACTAATTGCATTCTTTGTATTACTTTGTTGTTGATTCTAAATATTTAAATATACTGTATTGAATTAATGTAATATTTATACGATCTGACTCTGTAACTCATAATGTCTATATTTTATGAAAGAATCATAGTATGTCGTAAATTTGTTAATTTATTTGTAAACTACAAAATAAAATTTGAAACAAATTATAAACAAAATAATTATTTAAGAACTTTTTCATAATGATTTTCTGAAAGAAAATGACCTTAGATAATACTGTCAGAAAGTTGGCAATGCTGAAAAATATAGTTAAATTTATTAATTATTTTAATATTAACTTTTATTTTATTTTGTATAAATAATGCACCATCTGAGAGGACTAAAGATTCGGTAATTTCAAAATGTTTTGAAGTAGCAGCTATTTTTAGAATAAATTACTAAACAATTTCACTGTGACTTCATTATTGTATTAAAGTAGGAGGGGGGATACATTAAAGTAGGAAATTAACTAATAAATATAATTTGTACTAGCTAGAGAGAAAACTATTCCATCGATTTTAAAAACAAATTTTCACCAAACATGTCAATTAGGCCGGTAAAGGTGTACGAAAAAAGATTCGTGCATCTATACAGACCTAATTGACGTGTTTGGTGCAAGTTTCTTCCAAATTAATGAAATAGTTTTCTCTCTAGTTTTGTAAAAATACAGACAGACATTTTGTTAAAAAAACATTAAACGGAGTCCTTAAACGGATATTTCCACAAACATCTCGACATAGTTTTTTTGCGATCACTATGCTACTCTATATTATAATATAGTGAGAAAGTAAAATGGTTGTTTAGGTGATAATGAAAATTGAAAAAAGGTTTTTCAAATAAAATGGTGTCTTAGTTATGTATGTATGAATACAAATGCTTGTACTTCAAATTAGTTGTATTTTCATGCAACATTTTAAGAAGTTATAACGTTCCACCACCAAATTTTAACTTTAATTTATATTTGGTGTGTCAAATTAAGAAGTATAATATTTTAGGCTTTTACTTTATAAAATAATTAACAGCAGGAATAACAGTTGAGGTAAATTACATTGGCAATGGTTTATTCTAAAGTTTCTTTAAAACACTAGATCCGGACATGCTACCCGTAAAAAGGAATGTAATCCCTATTTACCCTCCTATCTTGGATATGTAATCAAAATGTGTTCCTGATACTCTTGTTTGTACTTTCATGAATCAAATTGTTTGCTTCGTTGGCACATTCTTCGTTCAAACATAAGTATTATTACCATGTTAAGAAACCCAAATTTGTACATTTTATTATTTGAAAAAATCTACAATGCAGTCGTATTGTTAAACGTAATATTAATTTGCTATTTACAAACATGTAAATGTAAGAAAACAATTAGTATATCTTAATTTATAACAGTAAAATATTATTTCATTTTAAACTTTAATGCGTCCGGTGAATGTTTATGCTAGTTTACTTGGTTACTCATCAGATTCTATATAAATGTTTTTATAGAAATATATCAAATACTGTTGTTCAAATAAGTTAAACAAAATTTAAAATAAATGATAAATATATTTACATTAATAATAGTAAAATCTAAATTCGGAGTTATTCAAAAAAGTTACCGTAGGCCACACGAAAGTTTTTTCACGTACAAGTTTTTAAATGCAATTAATGTTTTTAGTTTATTTATGTAGTATATCATAAACAAAATCTTTAAGGTTAAAAACGATATTATGTTTAGTTCCTTGACTGTTTAACTGAATTGGTTTACAGTCACTAAACAAATTGTATTTATATTTCTTATTTAAAATGTTAGTAACATGAATCTCTAAACTATTTACTAGGATGACAAAATATTTGTCACAATGTAGATAACATCTATATTATAACTGTTTATACTATGTTTTTACAATAAATAGTCACCACCACCAATAATTGGCTGTAAATTAACCACTCACAGTTATGTATAAGTAGACAATAGTTTTTTCTGGAAAGTATTTTTGATTTTTAAATTCAACAAATTTGAATTAGAAAAGATTAATGGTAAATCTATAATTTACCAATTCTATTTAAATTAGTGATTTCTTATACAAATAATATTAAATCATGGGTATAAGTTGTAAAATAGTTTAAAAAAAGTGATTTGATGGTGTGGACTAGAAGGTAGTCAGAGAGATTGGTTTTGTTTGTCTTAATAATAACACTTATAATATCCAGACTAAAATTAGATCAAACATTTTCTACCACCCTTCAAAATAAGTGTATGTATGAAAGCAGAATTACAATTTAAATTTTGTCCTTGAATCAAATGTACTCACAAGAACGAAATTACGAAAAATATTGTGTTTGTTATTAAAAGAAAAAAACACTTTTATGACAAACAAACTTTATTTTATATTCCAAATATACTGTATATGAATAGAAATTATTTAGTTTAGGTGTTTTGTTTGGGGTCAATAGTCGATATGTAGAAACTTGAAACTCAAATAAATAGTATTAAAGAAGTTAAAGAAATGTTTGTTTTGATATTGTATCAGTGCAGATAAAAACAAAATGATTTCTTGACGGTTTTTGTGGTAGTATGTCTGTTAGGTTAATCCATCTACTGTATGAGAAAACCCGGCAGTGACAAACTGTCACTGTAGGGATTAATTAGTGTTCTGTTTTCATTGGTATAGAATACTAGAACTTTGGTGAGGTTTTATAATGTACTTTTGTAGTTTAAAAAAATCCTGAATTTTCTTTATAATGTTGTTTTTAATTTACTTTAAATCCAACGGTTAACCTCTGAGATTTATAGGTCTAATTACATTTAAATTTATAGGTATTTAAAAAATGTAATATTTGATATTGACTATTTTGATGTTAGTTCATATTATTAACTTTTTTATCATTTAGTATTACGGAATTTATTTGTAACATTGTTTAATTCAAATGTATATTTAACTGTATTATCTATTAAAAATACACTTAGTGGTCTTTATTTCATGATTATGTTTAATTATTCTAGTTAATTTATTGTTATTTTTCAGTTAATTACAACAATGGGGTGTTTAAAATTATGAATTTCATAACGTTAGAACTACAACTTATACATTTGAAAATTAAACTAAAATAATTAAGATCTATAATCTTATTATAGATTACATAAGATTTGTTTCCAATAATGTAATTAATATTATTTGAAATTCATTATCAAATAAATTACATAACTTTAGAACTACACTAAAATACAGATTTAAAAATTAAACAAAAAATTGCAGCATGCATAGGTGGTTTTAATAGAGATTGGCTAAAGATTTTGTTCAAATATTGTATTATTATTATTTCAAATTCATAGTCAAAGAAATTAAAATGCATTCGCCTAGAAGCCCATGTTCTTTGCCAAAACACTTGAAAGTGATAAACGGCTCATGTGGTGAAGGCAGAGTAAACAAGCTATTTATTCTTTGTGAGGACATTGACTCTTAAAGCTTAATTTATAGTGACTTTATTTCGACAGTGAAACACTGTAAAATCGAGTTTTAAACAATACAATTAAATATATTTCAGCTTTTAAAATAGGAAGTTCTACTACATCTTGGTTTATTGACAAAAACATGGTTTTTGTAATACAGATTATAGTTTTCAAAGACCACTTGATTAATTTGTACTGCAATTAGGTTAAGTAGTATTATTATAGTTTGATGTTTAAACAAATATATAATTAAGTACAACAGGGTAAATATAACAGGGCGTTTTTTATTTACGAATTATATACTTATAACAATATGGTTAATATACACTCCAAAACTCTAACGTTTATATGTTATATTATAAGTTCTGGTTATGTCAAACTTGTTTTGAAAGAAAGTTATACTTGATATCATGTATTTCTTACTTACATAATATAATACTATAATTTTATTTTTTTTTTTTTTTACTTCTTCACTATAATATATGCGAGTAAAACATAACGTATTTAACTTAATGTAGATAATACTCCATACAGTACTTAAATAATAATTTAGGTAATTATACACTTATTTATAACACTGAGTCACGTGCGCACATCTGCATGGTTCGCGAAGTAAAAACTTGAGGTGAGGTTAGGATTGTAAATTATTCGATTAGTATTAGTCTATTGTGCCTCAAAGCCGTCTCATACAAGGAGTATATTGAAAAAAGTAATTTTTAATTGAGTATATTGTTTGGTGATTCTTTGAATGCTTTGTAAATCTCAAATTTCTCTATGCATGCATCAAACGTGATTTTCTTAGTGTGGGGAGGTGTCATATTTGTTTCGAATGCCATGTATGAGTGATTGCTATCTATTAAAGTTTTCGCATGGCTCGATTTATTGGCCTGTAAGTTGTTTTGGGGCAAATGTCTTTGAAGCGCTAAATGAAAGTTCTGCCCATGTGTCCGATGTAGAAGCAATCACATCATCAAGTTAATTAATAAAGTTAATCAAGCAGTCTCTAGTCAATTAATTGATATGTGTATTTGGTGGTATAAAACTTATTGCTCGTATTTCACTTTATTAATATGTTCTCTTTATACTTTTTTTTATACCATTTTTAATAATAATACTATTACAAAGGAGAATTTATTTTTAGCTTCTATTCAGATGCCTATGGAAATCGAAAGTTTCTAACTAATAAAAACTAACGAGATCTATGGGCTATTCTTAAAACCTAGTTAAAAGTTTTAATTATATAATATACATAGTGTTTTGTTTAGGTAATAGTCGGCCAATATTATTACCCTAAACCTGGAAAATTGGGATTTTACAGCTTTTTGAGTGTTGTAAATTTAACATAATTTTCTTTTAACAATTAGAAATGTTTTATAAAAAACTAAACACGAAAAGTTAAACAGTTTATCATTTAAATGTTGTTTTAGTTATATTTTAAATAAATTATTAAGTATAAATAAAAACATATTCATAGGCATTAATGTTTGTTGATATATTACATATTAAGTCTTGAATACATTTCAACACAAACTGTCTAGGATCCACATTCGCTGTTCCAAAAGAACAATGACGCAACTGCTAAAACTAAAATTTTACAGGAGACCCAAAAAGGAAAAAGAAATATTTGAAATCCTAACAGTGAAAATAAATTAAGTGACTGAAAATAATGACAAAGGTGCATGTATAGCACATATTCTTTACTTTTATATTAACTGACTTGGAATAAAACATTATTAAAATTTAACCCTAATTTTCAACCCTTAACCAATTACGTCATTGTTCCTCCAAAATGTTTTCTTGTTTTATAGTGCGTAACTGTTAACATATTTTCTTGTATGTTTTAATAAGGCATACATATTTTTTATTTAATGATCTATGTAATATAAAATCGATATCTGATTTTTAGACATTACTTGGATGAAAAGAAAATAAAAAATTCAAACACAACCAAAACACTTATTTATTTTTTTTTTTTTTTACTTTCTTTCAAGAAGATGATACAGTGTAAATTATGTAATGATTAACATTAAAAAATTCTAGAGAATATTAATTACATAAAAAATTTAACATAACTAGGCCTAAATTATACAACAAATATTTTTTTGTCTTCTAACTAAAAAAAACACACTGATGCGAATTTAAAATTTACAGAATTTATTATTAAAACTTTGTTTTATTTGATGCTACTTTCTTTCAAGAAGAAAATACTGTGTAAATTACGTAATGATTAACATTAAAAAAATTTACAGAAAATTAACCATACAAAAAATTTAACATAACTAAAAATGATACATACAAATGTTTTGTTCTCTCCTAAAATAACACTTATGTTAATTTAAAATTTACAGAATTTATTATTAAAACTTTGTTTTATTTAATTTTTGTTGCTTTCATTCTAGAAGAAAATACGGTGTAAATAATGTAATGCTTAATATTAAAAGATTTACATAAAATAAAGAAAAAATTAACCACATAGAAATTGTAAGATAACGAGGCCTAAATTATACAGACAAATGTTTTTGTCTTCTACTTTTTGTCTTTAAAACTTATAGACCTTGGTAAAAAGCTTTGTAATAGTGGGGAGTTATGTTGCCGTCACACAAACTAATTAGGTCTTTTTTTTTGTTGTCAGGCAGAGTGATTTTATTTGATATGCAGGTTTCAAACTAATGCTCTTAGTCTGCATATTAGCCTGAATGCCTGAACGTCTATTCCTAGCTGCTTTGAATTTAACTTCACTCCATGTTTCTTGTTTGTAACTATGCTTGTACAAAAATTTGTCACTTTCT
>JAGFPH010002146.1:0-10202 GCA_018207615.1 Philaenus spumarius
GAAAACAGCAAAGTCCAACAAAGCAACCACATGGTACATCACAGATGAGGGCTCTAACTGCAAAAGTCACATTCTCCAATTTTTTTCGAAATTGAGGTAAGGATAGATTCTGGTTCTATCCGTTGCTGTGCACATGTTGTTACTGGAGTTATAGAGCAAAACTAACAATATCCCACTTATTTTTAATGTTAAAAATTAAGTTTTGTTCCAAAACTTACATTCTCCATAGTATTCAGCTGCAAAATTCACATTCTCCCATTCAACCAATAGGATCACCCGTATTCAGTCACGTGACACTGTTTACTTCCGAGTAAATAAACTGTTTTGTTGTGATTGTTTTACAAGTGACAGTGTTGTGGTATTACTCTTGTGTTTATTTAAATGTTTTAAAATAGCTTTAAGATGGATGTTAGTGTTAGACCGACTAATAAGAATAAAGGAGAAACTCCCAGGAAGAAAGTACAGCACCAAACATTTGGAAAAAGAACCCAGAATAAAAAGAAAAGGTAACCGAATTAATGATTCATAATCTGATTTTGATAACTTCAATGGCATCTTTAAAAAAGAGTGATTTACTGAATAAATAACTTATTTCAAAGAAATATAGTTTTTAAATTGGTGAAATAGTTGAAAGACGGGTGCACAAGTTAAGATCCAAAGCATTCTATAGCCTATTACAAGAAGACGGAGAAGATCTTCTTATCCTATCTTTCAACTGCCAAAAAAATCAACCTTTACCCAAACTCCCTGACCAGTCCTCCTATTACACCCACCAGCTGCATTTAAATAATTTTTGTATTGTCAGGGGCCAGGGGTCATCAAAATGTAAGCTTAACAAAGAAAATGTTACAGCGTACCCATAAAAATGAAAAATGAGTTTTCAAAGGGGTCTAACGAAATATCATCCTGTTTATATGACTACTTGAATTCTATTGATCTGACCCCCTACACGACTGTTCAACTTATAAGTGACACTTATAAGTGACGGGTGTGGGGGTCAAAATAAGAACTTGATTTTAATCATCATGGTTAGCTCGTGGTTTGTCAACGCCTGATAACATCGAAGAAGTACAGCTAGATTTCCCAATGACCGGGCACAGTTTCATCCCTCCTGATAGGGTGTTTGGAAATGTGGAAAAAGAAATCAAAAGACGTGAAGTTATTGTAAGTCCTCAGGAGTACATTGACATCTTGGCATAATTTGCTACAGTGAAAAAACTTGGATATGATGCCGTAAACTAAAATTAATTGGAAATCTAAGGTGCAGCAGCACATCAGCAAGACAACTTCATGGCATTTTGGAATACAATCCTGTAAGCGGATTTACTTCACAAAGAAGAGAACCGAAACCAACGATGTAGCTGTCTTGATCCAGGGAGCAGGAACCTACCACCTAAAAGCTAAGTCTCAGCAAGCAGCAGGGAGTATTGTTAAGAAAGGAAGAAGTCTTCAAAACATCAGACCAGTCACTATTGTCAAAGGTAACTGCGTTGCAAGGGAGCAGAAGAAAGGGGACGACAATTCTCTTCTACAGAAACATTATGGAGACGACTGGCGGGAAAACGAAAATTTAGAGTTTTTCAGATATGTATTAGATGATTCTGAAATCGCAGTCAGTGGTGAGGATGAGGAGGGTTGTCAAGCAACCCAGGAAATGTTTACTTTCCAAATCTAAGAATACGTTTTCATAAATAAAATTAGTAACTTTTAGCAATGAAAGTTAACTCTTGTGTTTTATTTAGTGATAAAATTAAAGTTTTTTATTTTATAAAATTTCCTTTTTTAAATTAAATTCTGTAATCTTAGTGACTTGTAGCAATGGAACTTAACTTCTTTGTTTTGTAAGTTTCTATTTGAAAAATTGTAAAATTTAGCAATAAACCTTAATTTTTATTTTACACAATTTCTATACTTTATTACCTTTTAAACCCACATTAATTATGCCTAAAAACTATAATTTATTTATGTTTTCTTGTCCAACAATATTTGCAATGTTTTGTGTCAAAACTAACATTCTCCTGGTAAATCTGTTGCAAAACTCACATTCTCCAGATTGATATTGCAAAAGTAACATTCTCCAGAATTTAAAGTCATTTTTATTAATTTAACTAGGTTTTAAGTACAAAACCAGGTGTAAATCTGATTTGTTTGAGCACAATCTGCAGGAATATATCTTTATAAGGTAAGTTAATTTATTTTTAACGCATGTAGCAGTTTTTCGTAGTTTTCCTAAAATTTGAAAAAGTGGAGAATGTGACTTTTGCAGTTAGAGCCCTCAGATGTTATAACCGATTTTCTTAAAATCCCTGCACTCTAGTGGCTAGATTTTGAACTACTTGCAAATAACAGATATTGATTCAATACAGAACCATCATGCAGTGAAGTAAAAGCTTATTTCACAGTGCTACCAAAGTTTGAAAAAATGATTCATATATGAATCGCCATGCAATGAAGGGTTAAGAAGTTTTACAATGTTGTTGAATTGCTTTAATAATTGATACACAAATTCTTAATGTCTTCTCTTGGCTTAAATTAAAAATAAAGCAAGGTTTCCATAAACAAATTTTATTTAACAAATGCTATAAAATGAATGAAACTTATTGTAAAAATATTTTCTTCCGTATAGCGTAACAACACTGTGAAATGGTCTTCTCGTTGGGATTACATTCTGGAGTCCATGCCACACACTAACATTCATTGGTTTAGCATCCTTAATTCTCTGATGATCGTACTATTCCTGTCTGGTATGGTTGCTATGATTATCCTTAGAACTCTGCACAAGGACATTGCCCGTTACAATCAGGTATGTTACGATTATAATTTAAATTGGTTTACTTCTGATGATATATACTTTTGATAATATTTGTCTATCAATATTAAATAGAAACCAATTAAAAGATAATATTTTTATCTTTATTTTGATATTTGATGTATAATAATGTATATAAATATAACATTTTCAGGGCTGTGCAAATAGTTTGAAAATAGATTCAAATCCGAATCCATCTCGGGATTCGATTCGGATTCAATAGTCGAATCCGCCATGCAAAAATATTCGAAAACAAATACGCTAATCGAGATTCATTTCGAAAGATCGAGTAGGGTCTGAAAAGATTCGAAAATTTTTCAAGGATAAAACAGTACGAATGAGAAAAAAGTTGTTAACGGTTTTGAACAGAGAATGTTGCACCATGTTAGGCTGCTGTGAATTAAATGTTTCAATGCAGCCTATAAGTGTTAAGTTTGATTTTTTAATTTTTGACATTACCTGATTTAATTAGCCTATTAAATTTGTATTATGTTATTCACTTAATAATTATTATTAACTAAATTATGATACCTGATAGTAGGTGGGCTGTTTTTGATTGTGTTTAATTTCCAATAAAAAGAAGTTGGACTTGGATTCAATGTTAGTTTTTAATATAATTTAATTTTAAAATAAGCTCCACACAGACCAATAAATAATTATTTTTTATAAATACCTTGAGGTCTTTCTAATATAATATTCGGCATCAATTCGACAAACTTTGGAGGATTCGGATTTGATTTGAATTCGTAGGCTTGAGATTCGGATTCGTAATTAGCCTAAAAATATTATTTGGATTCGATTCGGATTCGTAGGCTTTGTCCTGACTGAATTACTGACATAAAATTGATTTAGGGCAAAAACTACTTAAGATACAAATACGACAATTTAAAGGTATATTCTTATGAGGTCTCAGACGCACTCTAAGAAAAGATTTGGCAAAATTTTCATTTTACAGCATTAAAATATTGAAAATTTTGTAACGTGCTGTCGAAAAAACGTGCATCAAACATAACCCCAAAATTGAAAATAGGTTATGTTGTAGCCAGATCTGTGGTTGTCACAGCTGACAACCAAATCTCTGTTACGCAGATTTTTTTACTCATCTGTGCGTACAGTCATCAACTACTGGGCTTCCGATTCTAGAAAGACGAGATCTGTGTTCTGTACACAGACCCCCTCCCCCGGAACCTGAAACTGCAGCAGATAACCGACGCCATTTTATTCTACTTAACCTACACTGACTCTAATTTGATTAACAAGGTTCATTTTACCATGAAGTACTTTACCAGGAAGGGAAAGACTCAAATCAACGAAACATAATAGTTGGCATTAGATATTTTAATGCCCCATTTCAAAACTCAAAACATACATGACAAAATAAATTAAAATTGGCAAATCATGACTCATATTAAAAACTACAATCACCCAACATTCATTCTCACTACTAATATTAGATTTACTCATACAAAAAACCTTTAATTATATACAACCTTTCGAATGCAGACTTATTTTAATTTAATCTTTTACTTACATACTGCGACGAACCGTACTCGTCGGCCTTACCACCACCAACGACCTTTTACGCGACTATCCGCTCAGCTCACCTTTCCAATCGTCGCCGCAAGAAATTTGCCCACCCTCTTGTGGACAGATTTTCTTAAAATTTGAAAAGGTTCTAATTTTAATTTTAATCTCTGGAGAACCTCGACTCTTTTCAGGGTCGTGCCATTTGGAGAACTGTTTACCCTCTTATAACAAGCAATATTGGTTACCTATATTCATATATATATATATATACACACAGATTACGATTACTAGCTGGTTCAGGACTACTATAATTATAAATAATAAGAATTTATATATTTTGAACAGAGCCAACTGGCTTCTGGGTTTTTAATTTATATTCAAGCAAAACTATATACACAATTTTGAATAATTATTCAATTAGACTTTTATCAACAAATTTTTATAATTACAAAATAAATTTATATTCCTTATTTTATACCTCAGTATTATGACTAACTTTAACAATTTTATATACAATTATAACGAAGACTGCCGTGAGAGATAGATAAATGACTCTAATATTTATAACCTTATTTACGTTTTTGATAATTTAAAATGAGCAAAATTACTAAGTGGGTCAACGATGAAATGTATGCTTGAAAAGATTGCACTGACTATACCTTATGCGAGTTTGTTAAGCGTTCCCCTTGGAGTTCCTGGCAGGATTTGGAGTTACTGCTAACCCTTACGCCGATGACATATGAGATATATCCCTGGGTGGTGTTATGCGCACTTCAGAGATGTCCTAGGCTCGTTGGCAGTCGCTCGGTCCCTGCACTGACAGTCTTGTTGAAACGTCTGGTTTCCTCCAGGGTTCGGATAATTAACCCTTGCTTGGATACGTCTGGCTGTAGTCCTGAAAGCTGTAACCGTCTCTAGTGTTCCAGGTTACGTCAAGCTATACATCGATTCTTCACAGAACGTGGATAATGTTTTTTGCATACAAGTACCCAGCGTCCTGACTCATGAAGCTCAAACATGAAGACTGAAATTAATAAACGAGTAACATGGTGTCTACCTCGGAGTTCCTGTAACGACTTTTAAAAAAATATTAATTTTAGTAAACGAGTAACATGGTGTCTACCCCGGAGTTCTTAATGAGACTTTAAAAAAATTTAATTTTTTAAACGAGTAACACGGTGTCTACCTCGGAGTTCCTATAACGACTGTCGATCTAAACAGCAACTTCTGACCTTCTCCCTTTCGAGGTAAAAAACTCTTGCCATTTAGTTCAAATAATTTCCCTTTGTTTCTTTTACTTTAAAAGCGAATAACTTCATTAATATTTGAAGGAGAATTTTGTAGTTATTTTTCCTGCCATCAGGATAATTAGTTTTATAAGTTTGAATTAATTAACTTTTAATTACGACGATTTTTCCATTATGTAATGTTTAATTGTAGTGAAAGTTGTTACCAGCATTGGCTGGTGGGCGGAGTCATCTTATCGGTGGTCGGTTCAACTTAAATCCTGTCCTTCCGACAAAATATTCATGTCATTTTTGGTTTGTCAAAATTGTTCTATTTTTCACCGATTCCCTATAACTCCCGATCCCGTAACTGGATTCTGGATATCTCTTCAGATTGTTGTTCTGGACAACTTCTGGATTATCTGCAAACTTGAATTGAAACTGTACGACGTTCGGTTCGGTATTTACGCTCTTACGTGTTTTCCGCACTTTCCCGTACCGCGCTTTTCCGCGATTTCGGTTTTCCGGCACTTTTATTTCTGTTACTGTTCCCTGTAACCCGACGATTGTTTTACTGTTTTTCCCATGCTTTTATCACCTTTGGTTCCTGAGTTCTAACACTTTTGGTTTTCCGAAAATTCCCATTTTGGGTACATTAACTATAATGAATTTATTTTTTTATCTATCTCTATCTCTCTGGAGCCTTTACATTGCCGGTTATCTTATACTAGCAATTGCCGTTAATGTAAATTGAATTTAGGCCTTTTTAGGCCTATACTTTCTATTTTTACTAAAATACGTTAACGCCCGTGAGCTATTAACCTTACATATTTTATTTTTAATTAGCAGTTATCATATTTCATGGCCATTTACCTTAATTCATTTAGATTTAACTTTTATTAATTAATTTACTTTTAAAATTGATATTTATGCTGCAAAATTCAAAATTTACCAAAATCTGTTTCTGTTAACCTTTAATGACGTTAATTATCTATAATTTACACTTTTTACTTTTTTCCAAATTTCAAAATTACCAATTTTGGTTTTTTGTGTTACTTTAGTTTTACGCATATTTTTAACACCTTTCATTTTATCAAAAAACTTTACTTATATAAATTAATCCATTTACTTTGCTTTATACAAAAATATAAAAATATCAACTAAATTTGAATATTTAATTATTCCATTGTTCTTATGAACTTGCACCGACAATTCTACATTTGGCCTTGAACGAGTCGCCTTGGACCTTGCTTTCTAGGCTTGTCTAACACTGATTAAGCCTGTCTTAAAGACTTAGTCGATTTTACAATTAGTTATGGAAAATTATTTTTTATAATTTTTGACTTGAGCGGGCTGAGCGAAGCGAGCCCGTCTCAATACGTTTTTTGACCTTATAGTGCACTTTATACTTACAAACAAAAATGAATTTACTTTAATTTAATATATGTGAAAAAATAATGTCCTCCTGAAAAAGTTTATAGTTTATTCAAAATTTAGTCTCACTGTATCACTGAATTTAAGTTCTTTAAGCTTTATATATTTTTAGTTCACCTTCACATCGTTTCATTGTTCGAAAAGACACACGCTATTCGCCACTTTAGCTAGTTCTCTACCACGCACACTTTGTAAAACTTTCAGAGTCAATTACTTTGAGCTCTTTCGTAAGAATTTCACTACTTAACCTTTTCTTTGTGAAAAACTGTTTCCACTAACGTCGTAACATAATTTGTTACCTGTATTTCTTCTCGAAATACCGCAAAACTTCAACTTATTGCAACATCGTTTCACAGCATTACCAGCACATCTGGTCTCCTCGGTGGCTGTTCAACAAGTGAGAAGGAAGCTTGCCTCAAGCTATGGACGCTGTAATAGAGTGACGTCATATCTCGTGATGTATTTCCACCAATCGTGTGCGTCTTTTTATTTCTTCTTTGCTTTTTATCTAAGCGTTTCGAGGCTAAATGTGTTTTAAATTATTAGCTACACCCTTCGTTGGAGGCTACTTTTCGATGACGTAGTCATTTTATGTCTAATAATTATCTTAGTTATTTGTCTCTTTATATTATAAAAATTACTTTCAAATTAACTTTCTGTGAGTTAATTATTTTAAAATTAAGTTTATCTGCATTCCCCTTTGGATTTGTATGTTTATTACTTTCTTACAAAAATGTGATCTTTTAACATAGGCTAAATCATCCAAAATTTACTTCACTACTCACTTTACGTTATACCCCATATTACTTTATTAAATCCCTGAAACTCACATATATTACAATTTGAGGTTCACTCCTAGCCCTATTTCAGATCAAAAGCTTAGCAAGACATGTTTGTTTACATTCATTATTATAATTGTATGCACCCAAAAACACCTGTCCCTCTTCTTATTTCGTCTGTGACGAAGAAGACACAGCACAGCCATTTTTTTACGTATTAACAGTTGTATTGTCAAAGCACAACTGAGCTAAACAATTGTTCACTGATCGACTCCGGGCATTCGTTCGGATAGTGTGTTCTGTCAACACAATCTGAACCACTCGGGCCCGGTTCCGGGTAAAGCCCGTCCGAGCGATCTCTCGGATAGTGTGTCCCTAGCCTAAGGGATCAACATCCTTTCGTGGGAGCGCAATAAGCCCTAGAGGCTGATGTGCATAAGGTTCTGGACCGCCCACAAAAGAAGAAGAGTTACATCGAGGGTTTTGTGGGGGGGGGGGGGGTGGAACAACCCATCAGAACAGGCGCCGTAAATAGTGTAAATATTCTACTCTTAAAACGCATTTTCAGCTTGTTTAACCCTTGGGAAAAAATCCTGTTATGTAGTTTTTACATGGAAATAAATAAATTACATGAATAATTACTTGTCTAAAATTCCCATAATGCCTTTGTTTTCATTTTTTATACTTTTCCACTGTACATACTAATCTAACACTTAACACTTTTTTTTAACAAAAATTTTCTAATACAGATTTGATCACTTGCAGAGGTTGAAAAATAAAATATCTCTATTCGTACATAATTGGCTTCCAGTTTAGTCACAAAATATCACGTAATGCTGAAATAAAGCAATTTTGGGAAATTGTGAAATACAGTAGAGCGTCGAAAATCCAAACTAATTGGGACCGAGGGGGGTTCGGATTATCAATTTGTTCGTACTTTTGAAAACAACCAAGAAAATGCCATTTAGGCTAAAATATATGCCCTTTAACCGATTAAAGTGGTTAAACAGTACAAGCAGTAATGTAATTACAATGCAGTATGTAAGACTACTTACATATTATGATTTAGAAGAACCTGCACATACACAGTAGGGCCAACATGATTACACTTGTAACTCTCAATTACAGTACAGTACATAATTAAAAATTCACTTGCACATTAAAGTTAACACAAACGAAAAATAAAAAAATACTGTATAGTACACTACTGTATGTACGACACACTGTTATAATGATTAAACAAAGAGAAATAAATGAACTTTCTGTATGTTTACTGCTAGCGCTAAAGCAGCTTATTAGTGTGACAGTGATACTGACTGCCAGTCTGCTGTGATGGCGTGTGAGAGCAGGTATTAAGAAGTGTTTGAAAAGAGATAATAATATCAAACTGCAATGAAGATTTTTGTGAAATTTTTAACGACGTAATAATAGGAATTTGCGAAAATGGAAACGAAATTTTTGCAGGGGCTTCGTCAGAACGCGTTCGGATTATTGACGTTCGGATTATCGACGCTCTACTGTAAAATGTTTGTTTGACGGTATAACCGTTGAAACCGGTCATCCTAACCAGGATACATTTTGGATTGTCGATGGAATGATACAAGGTAATTAACCTATTGTAATATTAATCTAATACACAATCCAGGAAGCCAACATACAATATGTTTAAATGTTTGTTGATTTAAATTAGGAATTAAAAATTACCTGCGGTATTAAGAAATAACAACACGCTTAGACGTTTAGTTCACAGAAATTTAAACAGGGCTTGCACATTCATTGCATACATGCGATGTTGGATTTGATTGTTTAATGTTGTTGTCAGTGTTGTAATTTAATGTTTTGGCTAATAAGAGAGACCTTTTGTTTTTGAATACTCATCTCTAAAATAATGAGAACTTGAAAAACTTCCAAATTCGTTTACCTTGCCTATACAAACAGCAAATTTATTTGACATTGAATTAAAAACACGCAGTCGAAGGTGCAATAGGATTCCAAGTAAAAGTTAAAAACAGTTTTTACTGACTTTGTTTAGTATTTATTCATTTATGCTTGTGTTAGTTGAGTTTTTCTGGGGGGGGGGGGGGGAGGGAGGGCTTTAGCCTCCATAGCCCCCTATGCCTGATTAACATAGCAACCAACTTAACAAATTTAGGATCAGTTTATTATTCTTCACAATCAACAGCTGTTTTAGGTTAGATTAACAAAAGCAAACACAAACAAAAATCAGTGTAAAGTGCTTACTGTATCATAATTCGATTCCTGTTGTTACACATAAATAAAACAGCTGATTTAGATCAAAACGTTAACATAATTTTAGGTTAGGCCTACAGTGAACCAAAACATGTTTATTTACAACCAATTTTGCAATTTTAAATACAGGTAATTATTCTTCACAAGTAACAGCTTTTTTTTAGCTTAGGTAAAAGT
>JAGFPH010002146.1:18366-46008 GCA_018207615.1 Philaenus spumarius
TACCGCATTTTGAGCTTGTATCACTTGGTGGATATAATCGTATACCGCATTTTGAGCTTGTCCCACTTGCCGGATATAATCATCTACCTTATTTTGAGCTAGGTTTAGATTCTTTTCAGATATTTTTGCTTTCAGTTAGAATATTAGCACAAGCTTTTATATATATATTTAAACATGTTTGTTTCAGGGTTGTGTTCTGTCTGTTCCTGATCATGAACTTGATCTTATGGGCTAAAGACAGTTCTGCAGCAATCCCATTCTCTACTCTGGTGGCGCTCCTGTCTCTTTGGTTCTGCGTCTCGGTACCTCTAACTTTCATCGGTTCGTTCTTTGGCTTTAGGAAAAGGGTAAGTGTGTAAAAGAATTAAGTGTACAATATTAACAAAATTTAGATTACAACTTTATATTGAACATTTATTTTTAATAAATGAATTATACAAGTTTAATAAAACACATTTAAAATATATTTTTATATTGCTTTTAATATGTTATAATTTTATTACTACACTCTTTATCTAGTAATTTTGTAGTTATTACAAATGTCAACACTGACCTGTCAGACAAATTATCAAGAAAATCACAGAACCTGTTGGTGACAGGATCCAGGAGGCTTCGGAAGCAAGTACACCGTCAATTGTGGTGAAGCTGTATACGCTTTGTTATGATGGAGTAAGGATCTGAATGTAATATTCTGAGCAAATATTAATGTTAAAAGACATTCAAGCTTTGACAATATTGTATAACTATTATTTCAAGTTTTACAGTTTAAAAACTTTGTGAGACTGTTTTGTTTTTAGTAAAATAAAATGTTCATTGAAAATGATAACTTACTGATATTTAGCGCATGTAAAGTATAACAGTGTTTTAGTATCTTTCATAAATAAATATATTTTTCAGGCAATTGAACATCCTGTCAGAACTAATCAAATCCCTCGCCAAATACCTGATCAAAGTGTCTACACGCAGCCAATACCAGGCATTATCATGGGCGGGGTGTTGCCATTTGGTTGTATCTTTATACAACTCTTCTTTATTTTAAATTCTTTATGGTAAGTTTATTTTAAAAAACTTGATTTAATTTTAAACTCATTGTGTAAGTATCCAAGCTACAAATAGATATAACTAATTTTACCTTTTATCCGTCGTGTGACTCCGTTATGTGGATGATACCTTCATAGTCTTTGACGGGACATTAAGACAAATAGAACAATTAAAGAATTATATGAACAGCATAAACCGTAACATACAATTCACCCTTGAACTTGAAGTAGACAATAGAGGTTAAAATTTCTGGACATATCCTTATTAAAACATAAGAACAAGTTCAAATATACAATTTACAGGAAACCTACCACATGGTTCATACACGTCCTGGAAAACCTGGAATTTCATCTGTTGTCCTGGAGAACCTGGAATTTCATCTGTTGTCCTGGAGAACCTGGAATTATCCTTCAATTTTCTGTGATGTCCTTTAAAATTAGGTCGACTAAAACAAAGTAGACATATAAATAAAAACAAAGTAGATGTCTACCCGGATTATATGTCAGAGTTGTGTGATTTGTATTGTGAGTTAAATGTTTTTGTGTTATAAGTAATGTGAACGTTTTACAAGAGGTAACGAAGAGGTTAAAAAAAAATGTATATATAATAATAATAAGTCACGTTATGACTCTTTTTTAAAAGTTTTTGCACATTAATTCACAAGAGTGAATTATTTAAGTTTGTTAGGATGAATCCGATATAGAACGATTCACCGAGGAACTACAACAAGGTTTCTGGAGTCTAAATCACTGGATTAATGCGATTTGTCCAGGTAAATGAACTTGGACGATTTAGCCATCGTGGCTAGACAATGGATGCAGTAGACATACATCACCATCTCTAACTTCAATCATCATTCATCCTACGACCAAAGATCATCTGGTGTATAAATCAAGTGGGTTTGTAATAAACAGTGCTTTTTATACATTAAAATTCCATGGTACGTAGATGTGCACTTAAATATTTTTCAAACTACATGCTCTCTTATTAATTATTGAATGATCAAATTTTGTAACTGTATAAATGTATGTTTGATTTGTTTCTTTGCTAAAAAAATATTTGATTAATAAAATGTTAAAGGTTAATTCTAAATTGTCTACATTGATTAGCCTAAACCAACCCTCTTCACATTTCTAGAATCAGGTCATAGAACTTACAACCCGAGATAAGAAATAAAGTAAAGTCTTTTAATAATTGTATTAAAATTAATTTATATTTTTTGTAAGCGAAGCAACTTACAGAATGGCTTACCAACGTTATTCAATAATTTTGTATAAAATAAACTTACACAGATTTGAGAATGTCAGTACTTATAACTATAAAGAAACAAATTGATCAATCTATATTGCAAATGAGAGCATAAAACAAGTTAACAGTTCGTTCCGTACCAGCTGGTTTTTTTATTAAAAACTACCGTCTTTTAAGCTTGCACTTTCACACCGTTGCTTGTCTTGTTGAAGTTCTCCGTGAATCAGTAGCCACTGGTGACGTCCACGTTCTCAACCTCATACTCTGCTCAATCTTTATGTATCTTTGTAATCCATAGAAAATATTTATTTTCAAACTTTAATTACTGATGTAGAATAGCAAGTTCACTATATTACAACATTGTGTAACACTTTTGATAGTGTTATCCGGCCAATAATACTTAAGACACAACTTTACACACATCTAGCCTTTAACACTGTTCAGACAAGAAGAAACTATCCACCTAACTCTACTTTTAGGCTAGCTGTAACTATTTTACTATCATGTTCTCATAGATTTTATTAATCTTATGTCTACGTGGTCTCCACCGGCAGTACATTGCCTTAGGTAAATTGTAGACGTTACATGTTTTAATATCTGATGATGAAATATACTTAATACTTAATGATTACTTAATACTATGTTTTGTTTTAGGTCGAACCAGATGTACTACATGTTTGGTTTTCTGTTTCTTGTGTTTGTGATTTTGGTGATCACATGTTCAGAAACAACTATTCTTCTTTGTTATTTCCACCTCTGTGCAGAGGTAAGTAAACATTATGTATTAAGTCACACAGGGAAACTTTTTTTTATAATAAAAACTTGTTTGATGAATGGCATTCCATTAGCTGAGGAAACAGTCTAACCAAACGCCTAGTTCAAAAGTAGAGATCAAACAGTCTACACAGCTCACAAAACTCATCAGATTCAATCTGAATTTCTAACTGAAAGAAATATTGGTACATACTTTATTTATACTGCAGTAAAACCTCAATAGCAAGACTCTCAAGGGGATTTCGGAAACAGCCTTTTTATTGAGGGACTTTTCTCATGCTATCAAGGTTATGTTGACTAAAAGTCGTACTATCAAGATCACTGTTTTTTTCTGAAACCTCTTTATAGCAAGTGCATTTTGAATCAACCCTCACTAGCACGTTTTGTTTTAAAAAGTACATTTTATTATTATTATTGTACAATAATAAAGTATGTACTGCAATATAACTGGTTAGTAAATAAAAATGCAAATTTAAAATATGTGCAGTACATAGAAAAAAAAATTGTACATAGTGCTGTACAATTAGATGAATAAACGAAAAATTAACAATACATTAATTCAAGGCACTATCAAGCTCATTTTTTGACTTAAGTGTTTCCGGTCGGGAAAGGGAGGAAGTTGGGTTTTCATGATTAGACCTGAGTAAGACATCGTTTCCTTCAAAACATCCATTCCCGTTGAATCACTGACCGTGGGAAAGGTTCCGTTGTGTAAAATGACTTACTACTGAGGTTGAACTCTTGCTATAAAGGTTCGCAAAAAGACATGCTGAGAGGGTTAAAGCTGTGATCTGTATTGGGACAAAAATCCATGCTATTGAGGTGTTTAAAATAATAATAGTCGTGCTATAGAGGTATGTTGAACATTAAGTGTTATGACAATCTCAGGGGTATTAGACAACATAATTGGTTGTAATGATTAAATTTGTAGGAACTCGGTGGTGGGTTACGGACCCACAAGCTCCAACGGACCCATTCAATTTTTTAAAATTAATACGAATTTGTTCTGCACGATCTGCTTGTTTGTTTTAGTAGTGGTCATGTAATAGGCTCATATAAACTGGTTTTTACTACAACAAATTTTGGAAATTGATATATGTTTTTATACAGTTCTATTCAAAACTAAACACAAAACTTTTGTTAATTTTGAAAAAAAATTTAAAAATGTTTTACCATTTGTAGTTTAGGCATAAAGTTGGATTTTTTATTTTGTTACTAAACATGTTGTGCTTTCTGAGCTAATAATTTAAAACATTTTACATCAAACAAATTTTTAATTGTGTATATGAATTATTTGGACCTTTTGATAAAAAAAAGATATATAACACTTTTGGATTGGGATATAATTACTGTTTGGCAAATTTTAAAACAAACGCTTACATAAGCCTAGTTTTAGTAGTGGTCGTGTAGTAGGTACATAAAAACTGGTTTTTTCTGAAACAAATTTTTGAAATTGATTTAAATGTTTTTATGCAGTTCTATTCAGAACTAAAGTACAAAACTTTTGTAAATTTTGAAAAAAATTTAAAAATGCTTTACTATTTATTGTAATGTAGGTATAAAGTTGGATTTTTCCCATTACTAAACATTTTAAACATTTTGCGCTTCCTGGCCAAACTTTTAAATTTACACCAAAAAATGTATTTTTATTCTTTGGACATTTGCTATAAAAAATATATTGAACACTTTTGGATTGGGATATAATAACTATAATTGGTGAATTAAAAAAAAATGCTTGCAGCACGAAAAAACCGCCTTTATGATTACCAGTTATATAGTTAAAAGGACATTTTACCAATAATTAATGTCTTAGCTTAAATGCATGCACAAATTTCATCAGTCCAGTTTCTTCCTATTTTAGCCTATCTTAAATTAGTATCCATCATTCAAGTTGCAGTTGGGGCCGCGGAGCTCGTAATCCGCCACTGTAGGAACGCCATATATTTTTTTAAATAGCCAATCAGAATTACAAAGCTATATTACACAGTTTGGTCATCTTTGTAAATCTTTTGTTTTGTTCCAGGACTACCATTGGTGGTGGCGCAGTTTCCTAACTAGTGGTTTCACAGCCTTCTATTTGTTTATATACTGTGTACATTACTTCATGACTAAACTAAACATTGAAGATGCAGCTTCAACTTTTCTTTACTTTGGATATACACTCATCATGGTGTTCCTGTTTTTCCTTCTAACTGGTAAGTTTGTTCGTACTTTATAGAATCAATACAAACTGGGAAGCAAAGTGTGAATAATGAACTCTTTATAGGGGCTGAGAAATCAAGTGGTAATTTATTCCGTGTGGTGTGTTATAAATGTTTTCTTATCTGTGTAATTTGAATTACAAAAATTACACAGTTAATCCACTTTAATCGTAAAATGTTTCACAATTTTAAAATGTCATTCCTATTCTAGAAAATAATTGAAATTGTTCGAGGAAAATTAAGATACTCTCCCCTGGTCATGGGCGGATCCAGCCGGTTTTCAAGGAGGGGGCTGTCTCGGAGGGGGGGGGGGGTATAGAATCATTTTTTGGAGTACAGGCTTGAAAACGTCTTTTTAGACTATTTCACGATCACCCATTTTGAATAGGAATTAAGGATTATATGCTTTACCCAAAAATATAGTTTTATTATAACAAATTGTAGAGAATCATAGAATTGAACTGTATACAGTACAACCTCGTTGTCGGCCGCCTTTAAGTACGGGTAACCCGGACCGATTTTCAATAAATAAAAATATGCATTTTGGTAGCGCTATTGTTTTATACGAGCACATAAACGTAGCGTACTGCTCGGTGATCGTGTTTCCGCCGAGTTTGTTTGCCGTGCGGCATGTAAACGTTACTCGAAGTTGACGCAACAGAAACCTACAAGCTTTTTCCCCAAAAAGTAGACAGTCCACAGAAGTGTTTTTCGTTTTATTGTGACCAGTTAATATTTTTATAGTGTTTTTCTCCATAATAAAGGAGAATATTGTAAGTATTCAGTGTATTTTAATTTTTTATGTTTTATGCTCTTTCTCCGGCTAACACGGTGTTTCGTTATGTAGGATCGGCCATGGTTCCGGCTGGTCCAATTTAACAAGGTTGTACTGTACTTGAAAATTTTAAATATATTCTAAAAACTTATTCCACCAAATTACAACAACTAAACAAAATTCTCACAAACTTAAAGTATATAGTTCCAGCCAGACATGAAAAGATAACGGCTAACGCGCCTAGGGCGTTGAAAATGTACATATTTCACGGAAATACACGAATAGTTCGGAACACTAAACCAGGTGTTACTTATATTAAACAAAAATATAGAACTTGCACTTCAAATCGATATAAAAACTATTATACGGATACTGCATATAGATTATAGATTTGTAATAGATACACATCGATTGCAAAATGTGCTTTCTCATTTTTTGAAAACTGTCCAATGGCAAGGGTTTACAGACAAATTCATATCTAAGAAACTATAAGAGTGGAGAATGATTAGATCGTGGTAGAAAGTTAAAATCTTGACAAATCCAGTGGTGCCCTTATCGTCTTCTCAAAACAAGTCTGTCTAACGATTATTTGCCTTTAAAAAGTGACGAGTTTGAGTCATTTCCTTAGGCTTTCTAGCTTGGCATCAATATTGATTTAGGCAACTACAATTTTACAACGATGATTACACATGTAAATAAACTTTTTAGAAGAAATACAAATAAACGGTACCAGGAACTGGCACATACTTTCTCACAAATACATTTAAATTACTAAACAGATTCACTGTGACTTGTAGGGTGGGGTAGGAGAGTTTTTTTATTAAAGTTGGAGATTAACTAATAAATATTATTATTATTATTATTATTATCTAGAGAGAAAACTATTCGATCGATTTTGAAAAAAATTGCACCAAATACGTCAATTAGGTCTTCATAGATGCACGTAAAATGGTTTTGAAATTTTTTTTTGAACAACCCGCTTTATGGCCAAAAAACCCCCAAAGACAGTTATTATTATTATTAGCTAAACGAGAATTTTTAGAAAGATGCGGGTTTCTGTATATGGTAGGGCACATTAAAGGCTACAAATAAGCCAAATTTTATCAAAATCGTTAGAGCCGTTTTTTTATAAAAAAATAACTGATTTTTTGGGGGTTTTTTGACCAAAAAGGGGATTGTTTTTCAAAATTGTTCAAAACCCTTTTTCATGCATCTATACAGGCGTACTGGACATGTCTGGTGCAAATTTGGTTGAAATCGATGGAATAGTTTTCTTTCTAGCTCTGTCTACATACATACAGACATACAGACAGACATTTTGTAAAAACCACTTTTTTGGACTCAGGGGGTCCCAAAACGGATATTTCCACAAAAATCTCAACATCGATTTTTTTTGCGATCACTATACTTTCTCTATACTATAGTATAGTGAGAAAGTAAAATTGAAGTTTAAAACATTTTCTTTGCAATGGTTTTTGTTTTATTGAGATTTGATAATATTTAGTGGGTGAAATATTCGATACAAGTTGTGTTGTCTTGAGACAACTCAATTTCAGTTGAGCAGTCTGCCACTTAGACTATTAAACAAAAATATAATAACCCCCCCACCCCCCCCCCCCCCCCCCCCCCCCCCCTGGATCCGCCAATGCCTCTGGTAGAGTGTTTTAGTGCAATTCAATTGCCCCAGTCTGTTAACCTTAGAGAACTCGCGCAAATTCCTGCTACGAGAAAACCTGCGATTGGTAACTTTTACCAGCAACTATTTTTTGGGTGAAATATGTACAAAAGCCTTTTTTATACAGAAAAAGTTTATTCATTCATTTTTTGGTACATAATAAATATATATAAACATGAAAAATCTTTTAATACTTGCATTTTTTACACGTCAAAACAGTCTCCACATACTTCAACCTAATGTTTGAACTCAATAGTGAGTTATAGTTTGATTATTGTAGGTTGTGCATCATTATTGTAGGATTACTTGTGAGATTCTGTTCAAGTATTTTCTATCAATATATCTTCTCACAAGTCAAGCTCAAAATTTACTTAAGATTAAATTACTCAAAAACCGAAATAATAAAATTTGTAACACAGGTAAATAGAAAAAAATTTGACAGGGACATATTACCTGATGAGAGTCTTGTGAGTGTTAACAATACTGAAGAGTTTTTGGGTATAAATATTGACCACAATTTAACATGGAGGCTACACGTCTTATTATATGGGCTTAAAGTTAAACAATAGATCACCGATTACCAAATCACTTGTCAAAATTTTAAGGATACTGTTAAAGAAAATGTTAGTTGAAATGTTATACTATAATGTATGTGAATTTAAAAAAATGATAATTCATTGGAATAGTAAATATTTAACCATCGACGCAAATAGAGGAGTGTTACAAGTTTAACGTGTGTAATTTGTCTGTGGCATAGTAGCTCCGAAAAAGGATGAACCGATTTTGATTTTTTTTTTAAAGGTGACTTGATCGAGAGTGTTCTTAGCTAAGATTCAAGAAAATCTGTTTAGCCATTTGGGGGTTATAACATTTTAAATTTATCAGTTAGTATTGTCAGTTTTGTAAACATATGTACGTTGGTAGCACTTCTTATTTCCCGGAAATTCTGGCAACACTGTTTTACATTTATCGGTTTAGCAAGATGGCTAATAGTTTGCTATGTTAATTCACCTTTTGTTGTTTATTTTTTAATTGTAAAACTTTGTACTTTGGTTATTGTTTAGCTGTAGGTTTGTTTAGTTTAAGCAAGTTGTGACAATCAACCTGTCAATTAACAAATTAAATGTTTCTACCTATTTGAGTGTTATGTTGCAATAATAATAAAATAAATAAACGGTATCAGTTAACTGACACAAACTTTCTCCCAACTTACTGTAGTCAAAATAATATTGTTTTTAATCATTTTATTTACTACTTTTTAGAACAAAACAAAAAAATAATATTCTACCTACGTCAATCGTATAAAAAAGTTATTGTCCCAGGCGGGATTCGATCGCGAGACCTTTGAATTACTGGCCGTCCTCGCTACCGTGGTGCTACCCCGTGCGGCCGTCGCCGTGATGCTAGATTGACAACATAAACTTGTTTATTTTTTAACATTTCCCTATAATTATGAAACGCCTAAGTTTTGATAAAAGCGGGTGGTGTCATTTTGTTTGGCATCTTAAGCACTATAAATACTAAAAATTTGATCAAAATCGTTAGAGCCGTTTTTGAGAAATTTGCATTTTTGTCGTTTTTTATTGGTTTTTAGGGGTAAATTACCCTTAAAAATTAAAAATTCCAAAAAATGAAAAAAACGCCTGGAGATATTAGGGTTTAGTACCTACATACCAAATTTCTTGAAAATCGGACCAATAGTGTAACTCTGGTCGTGTTTACATACTGACACACTGACAGACAGACACCACGTTAAAAACACTTTTTTGGGTTCAGGGAGCACCAAAACAAAAAATTCCACTAAAAATATTTTTGGGTTCAGGGAGCACCAACACAGATAATTGCACTAAACAATTTTTTGGGGTTCTGGGAGCACCAAAACAAATAATTCGACTGAAAATTCAAATTCGAACATTTTTACGAAAACAATACTTTCTCCATATACTACGTATAGGGTGGAGAAAGTAAAAATAAATAAAATAAAAACATTTTGACAGGAAAACCTGATTCAAGTGAATAAACAAACAGGTGCTTCGGATTTGTGGTGGCGTCAGATTAGAGAGTGACTACTGTATTATAATTCAAGTATTAGTTTAGCATATCTTTAAATAAATGACTTTACACTTTTTACAGGTTCAATTGGATTCTTTGCCTGCTTCTGGTTTGTCCGCAAGATCTACAGTGTTGTCAAAGTAGATTGAAGAAATCTATTTGGATATTTGTGCAAGTGTGCCTACTTTTAGTTAATGACAATAACTCATCTATATCTCACTTATTTTCCGTGGATAACATCATTCATTTTGTGAATAAATTGTAATTCCTTTGAAAGAAAAAGCGCAGTTTATGGCCTATACCGCACATATTAATACATTTAGATTTACTCGGCTCTGTAAATATCGCTGTTTTATATTATACATTATTTGTTTATATTATTTTTGTTGGCCTTACATAATTTCTTAGATGAAATGATAATCTGTTGTTTACAGAGATGTAATGGATTTTCTTGTCATAGGTAGATTTAAATTATACAACTTTTTTAAATAACAATCATTAATCAGACAATATGTAAATAATTTGAAAAATAAAACATATTTTATAGTGTCTAGCACCTAGATATATAATAAATTATTGATTTCATCTGATAAAATATTATTTGAATTCCAGAAAACAATTTTGGTTTTAACTATCAGAAGTACTGTACTGTTATTATTATTGAATGTGATCAACTTATTTCATTACTAAACCATTTAGATCCGTATTACTAGTCAAAGTGTGATACAGGTCTAAAATGGTTTATATTTCTCGACTAATAAAATTCATACAAACTTTAATAATACATTTTATGTTGTGTTTTTCATTTTTCCTTAACCCAAGAACTGATAGAAGTCGTAAATTACGACGAATTATCCACCTGTTGATTTGCTCGGCCTCTGCTAACTACAGGGTGAGGCAATGTGAACACCACATTTTAAAAATATCACAAATTGAATCCATTTAATATTTGCTGCCTGATAAAACATAAAAACATAGTTATACTATGCCATTCTACTCTTCAAAGTCATTTTTTGAAAACCACAGCCTTTAAATGACGACCTTGAACGTGATGTCATTCCTCAAGTCGCTTGTAAAAGCTGTCGAACACTCGCTCCAGCATTTCTTGAGGAATCGCCTGAATTTCCTCTTATTCTTTGCTTTTCGGTTAATGCAACTCAAGGCGTATTAAAGAAGGTGTGTGCATTGAGGAGCGTGAACTCGTCCGGCCCGCGCAGCTACGTCACGTGCTACACACTGAACCAGCAGTTCCGAGCGCAATTGTAAGCTTTTGCTCTAACTGCGAACTAAATACTTTATGGTTGTCTAAAAATTATGTTTTTGGTATCGATGGAAAGGTAATAAAGTGAGCATTAAAATGATCTATGTCCATGGTCAAATATTTCTAGGCGTATAATTTTGAAACAAGCCTAAATCTAATATACGGGTTTGAATGACATAAAAACTACCCTAAGTGAGGAAGTTTTTTACTATTACTTTCGGGAGGCATTCAAAGACATAGAAATGTAGAGAATAAAATGTAGTAAATACTGACATCAATTTTTTTTTATGAAAGTTAGAAGGGCGGGTTTGATGTGAACTACTGCCTGGACATGGGGCACAGAGGACCTCATGGTTTAGGTGCAGTGGGTCCCGGTGGTGGATCACATAAACCCCTATATAATAATAATAATAATTATGAAAGTTATAGCTGTCCCTCATAATAAGATTGTAATCAAAACCATTTACTATCTTCTTGTGGCGATTGAATGTACGCTAATCTAATTTGTTATTAGTTCTCATTTCTCTTCGTTATTTATTATTCACATTGTTGTGAACAGGTAAATTTTGTTTAATGTATAAATATGAATTTTTAAAGCGTTGACAAATTTAAGTAGCTCTATAGGGTTAAACCTTTTACCATCAATAAGATAGTGATTTTTTAAATTTATTGGTTTTGTTATGTTTACTAGGCCTACTATTACTAGTAGGCTATTAAATTTACTTTTCAAAAATTGAAATTATCTAAAATTGTGATTGTTTAGTTAGCCTCCCAAGGATAAATAATAAATCAAAATTAATATAAACTAATTATCAATGAAATAATTAAAAAATAGTAGCCTAGTCCAGGTAATAAATAAAAGGTCGTGGTGAATACAACATTGAGTTTTATATCAGTATTAACCCTAGATTACTCATGTCAAAATTTAGTCGCAGGATTACTTATTTATTGTAAATTTGACTACTAACAAATATTTTTTTTTGTTGTTAAATGTTCAAATCAAATTTGTCGTATATTTTTTATAACAGCAGTTATAATAAAGGTTAAAAGAACCAGCACGGCTCAGGTCTATAATTTAATAAAAACCTAACCTAAAAGTTTAAAATACAAATAATTGCTTCAAAGTATGAAATCAGCTGTTAATGGAAATATTGGAGCAAACAGTCATTTTATTCAATTGGTCGCTGTGGTATTGAATGTAAATACATGTGTTGGTTCATCATTTTAGGTCTAACCTAAGATTTTTTCCGACTAAATTTACAAATATTGAAACACAAAATGTTTTTATTAACATTAATTATAGCCTATGTTAATCAGGGATAGTGTAGCTTTTTATTTCGTAGATCAACATTTCTTGGGAACCGATGAAACCTTACTCGTAAAAAGCTGTCTTTATTGTTTGAGTTACCGAAGCCAAACATGGCACAAAAATGCATTATAATTAATGGTTATTAATTATAAGAAATGTATTATAATAATACACTATGTTGCCTATAATTAATAACATAATATGATGTCAAAAGAGCTTGAAGGTCGAACAGGTTTCGGCGGTAAATATGCCGAAGGAGTCTAGACTGGAGCTCCGACTGTGTAGCACTCTACGTCACGGGTGGGCTAGAGTGGAGGGAGAAGCTGCGCATGCACCCACCTTCTTTAATACGCCTTGAATGCAACTCACTTCGGCGAGTTTGATAAATATTAAACTTTAAATAGCCCCATAAGAAAAAAATCACAGACAAATCTGGTGATCTAGCTGGCCAGGGGATGTCATCAAATCTTGAGATCAAACGACCTTCAAAATCATTTCTAAGAGCGTACACGGATATGTCTGCTGTGTGTGCAGTGGATATATCATGCTGGAAGTGGAGAGATTCTGTATCGATTTCCAACTCCTCCAACAACGGAATAAAAATGTTATTCAACATGTCCACATACCGCTGTGAGTTCACGGTAACTGTGTTTCCACCATTATCTTCAAAGATGTAAGGTCCACAAGTTTGATCTGTTGTAACTGCACACAACACTGTCACTTTAGGGCTGTGTAAGGGCTTATGAACACTCCAGTAACGCTTATGTTTATTGACATGACCAGAAAGGTAAAAACGTGATTCATTAGATATAATCAACAGAAAAAGAAGGCAATTGAGTTTTGATTGTCAATATTTCATCACAGGACGCTACTCTTCTGATGGCTCTGTAAGTTCTTGCACAACTCGAATTTTGTATGGATGATAGTGAAGATCCTGCTGCAAAATCCTCCGCAGAGATGTGTTGGAAATCTAAAGTGCCAAAGCTTGCTTACTGACCGACCTTTTTGGACTGCAATTTGCACTCTTTCCACATTGACTGGTGTGCACACTGTTTTGAGACTTTCCCCAATTTTCCTTTGGGTTGCAGCCGTTTTCTAAATAATTTTACCAGCTTGCTGTAGTTTTACGATCTGGATCTGCACCGTGAGGCCAACATTAAAGTGTAATCTGAACATCTTTGAGTTTTAAAAAAATAATCACTATTCTTAAAAAAAAGCTTCAACAGCAAAAGCACTGTGTACAGGACTCCAAAGCATCATCCTATTACTTTAAATGAGCAATTCTTGTATCTGTCGCGGATTTTGAAAACGGCTCTAACGAATTCAAAGAAATTTTGTATTTAGGTGTAGTTTTGATTTTTAAGTACACCCATATAGTTAGTTGTATTTCGTGTAAAAACGCAATTTTGAGAAAATCTAATTTAAAAGTTGAAAAATTTTAACATAGGGTCTTATGGGTTGCCATGTTGGTTACAAAATAACAACGAAATAGTAAATAAAGTGATCAAAACAGCTGTTTATAAACAATCCAATTTATACTGTTTTAGCACTTTGGAAATAGAGTGGAATAGAACTGATATTGAGTATTATCCAAAATCAGCTGTTCATTGGATAGTGTTTAATTACTGTTAAAAAAACAAGCTAATTTATACTGTTTTAGCATGTTGGAATTAGAATAAATTGGGCCTGATTTAACAATTGATTTTGTCAAAAAAAAAGGTAAACTTGGCAAAGATGGATAAATTCTAATAGTCAATTTTGTAATATAGGCCTGGCTCATTTCTAAAACATAGTATTGAGGTTATGTTAATCCTGCTATAATTTTTACTATATTTATGCCTGTTTTCAAAACTTTATTTGACAGAAGATAGTAGAACTAGGACTAAAATCGTAATGAAAGCCTCTCACGTTTCTAAAGCATGTATTTGAGGTTATAATTAATCTTGTAATTACTGTTAATATATTTAAACCTGGTTTCATAATTTTACAAACCTATGTACAAACAAGCCAAAGATTAACAAGATTCTTTAGCGAATTTTCCAACTGCGAGCGTAGCGTCCAGGGGCAGAGCCCCTAGTGTTTACTAAAATGGCACAGTTCAATTGAAGTTATAAACACAGCTGATGATTAATTATTGCCTTATTTATCATATGACAGCTTGAACTAATTAATGCGTTCTAATTGCCTCACCCAATGTGAGTATCTCGATGAAAGTTATACTACTGAATCAATTCTTTAGATTAATATCCTACAAATCTATGGCAAAATAATCGGTATTTTGGACAAGTTTTTACACCATGGCGAAAAAGAAATCCAAATGTGTGTTGCCCAGCTGACTGTTCAGTAATGCTACGGTACGTGATAATAGTTTTTTTTTAAATAACTTTTTTTTGTTGAATATATAACTGTACAAAATGTGAGGACCTAATTTTCACAATATTAAAGTGAACGTTTTCTACATTTGACATTTCTTTCTAATTTAATTTGAGTTCAAGTGAAAGGGAAAAATATATTTTTGTGAAAAAAATGGCAAATGTTTTATGAAATAAAAACATTTTATGGATAAAGATTGCTGCCTTAGTTATAATTTATGTTCCATAGTTAATTCCAAAAAATGATGTATAAAACATTTTGATTTATATTTTGTACGATTTCTCAAATCGACAGCTGCACAAAGTGCTAAAATCGCCCATCATTCTGGGAATTTAATCTATTAGTTCTAGGGTTAGCTGCGAAAATCAAATTAACTGTTTTTCAAGTTCTGCAATACAGTTAAAATCAAAATATAAATTTTTTTTACATGCCAAACTCACAGTTTTTGGCAAACCAATGAAAACCGATTATTGTATACGTAGCTAATTAATGTAAGTTCAAGATTAAAATAGACAAGACCAACCCCAATAATTCAAATTGTGGCATGCGTTGTAATTTCACCATTATTATTTAAATAATCTACATTTCAAACAAATTTTGATACTACCAACTTAAGGAAACAATATAATATGTAAAACCAGATGTTTGACTTATAAAAGCCTTTTGTTTGCTTTTGTCTAATCCAAAGAAAACTGTTAGTTGTGTGAAGAATAATAATAATTACCTGATTCTAAATTTGCCAAATAGGTTGCAAATAAACGTGTTTTGGTTTATTGCAGGCCTAATCTAAAATTATGTTAAGTATTTGGTCCAAATCTGATTTTTTATTAATAATATGTAACAACAATCTTTGAATTTAATTATAATTCAGTAAGCATTTTTTGTTGATTTTTGTTTGTGTTTGCTTTTAGTTTGTTTAATCTAACCTAAAAAACGCTGTTGGTTGGGAATCTATATATTAAAAGAATTTATGAAAACTTGTGGCAGTCAGTACGGCCATTCTATCCGGCCGATTTCCATATTTTTTTTTTAAATTGCAGGTAATCATTCACAGATATGTCATCAAGCATTACAAATCATGTATCTTTCGCCTTACAAACGTTATAATCAAATGCAAATTTCTGCTGTGTATTCCTTATGGGGGTTTTTTTTTGGTTCTTTGTCCACTTTGCGTTCGTATACCGTCCATCCGATTGCTTTGAAATTTTGCATAGTAACACAGGTTAACCCTGGGAAGGTTTTAGGCCATTTACCGAAGTCCTAGGACATTAGGGCTACGCCCCAGTGGCCCTCAAGGTTTCAATGTTAATCTTATGGAAGAAAGATTTCTATTGATTTTATCAGGGGCACAAAAACAGCTGTTCGTATAAAAAACTTAGCAACACATCATGTTTGTTTACTTTCATTACCATAGCAACATTACTTAGAAAATTTGAAGAGTATTACCTTTTTGAGGTTACATTGACAAACTAAAAACAAACACAAACAAAAATCAACGAAAAATGCTAACTATATTTTAATTCAACTCAAACATTGGTTGTTACAAACCTATTATATATAAAACAGCTAATTTAGATCAAAAACTGAACATAATCATTCACAGATATGTCAAGTCTTATATATTATCATCCGTTCAGCCACTATTCACCCGAGAAGGAGCTCCGGTATACAATCCTTCAAATTTCCCATGTTAATCTTATGGAGATAATGTTTAATGAGTTTGAGTCAACTGCCAAATAAAACAGCTGATTTATGCTCGGTCACCTATGTACAAACGAGCCAAAGATTAACGAGATTCTTTATCGAATTTTCCACCTGCGAGCGAAGCAGCCATCTAAGGCCGAAGGCCGAGCTGGGGTTGGGACGCGGAGCGTCCATGGGCAGAGCCCCTAGTATAATATTATTATAATATATTAATATTTTAATAATTATAATAACGTATTACTATATACTATGCATTGTCTATTCCTTCTCCACGCTCTGATTTGTGTCCACACGCTCTGCCGCGAGATTTCAGAAACATAGTCAAGCAAAAGTGCCCAACGGGCCAATAGAAGTTATCACTTCAAAAAGTATCATTATAATAATTTCACTTACTTATAATCACGATGAAAAATATTTTCAGCTAACCTGTATGCTTTGATTTATGCTCGATCACCTATGTACAAACGAGCCAAAGATTAACGAGATTCTTTATCGAATTTTCCACCTGCGAGCGAAGCGAAGCAGCCATCTAAGGCCGAAGGCCGAGCTGGGGTTGGGACGCGGAGCGTCTAGGGGCAGAGCCCCTAGTAATAATATAAAAAAAAAATAATAAACTGATTCTAAATTTGCTTAGTTGGTTGCTATGGTAATGAATGTAAACAAACTGTGTTGCTAAGCTTTTGATTCGAACAGCTGTTTTACCTTATGTAGGGTTGGGGGAGTGAACACCGATTTTTCACTATTTTCATGCTTTAAAATGAAAACTTATCCTTTCTTAGTGCACGTCTACGACCCCTTAAGAATAACCCTTAAATTTTTTGTATATGTATCTTAAGTAGTTGTTGCTCGTTGATTCTATGTCATTCAGTCAGGACAAATTCGCTTACATATTATATACATTAAGAACGAATTAGCAAATAATTTGTTTTTAGTTTCGGCTAAATTACTTCAAATTAATTAATTTTAAATTAATGCGTTTTCGGTTGAACTGGCGCTCAAAGACCAGCGAATGAACGACAGGCATGATATTAAAGATACTGTGAAATAATATATGCAATGCTGTTATATATGTTATTTCCCTCCTATAGGCATATTCAGGTTTCAAAAGTGACTCCCCTGCAAACAAGAGCTCCTGAAACGGTTGAAATCCATTGGGCTAGTTTTGTGTTAGAAAATCTTTGTGTCTAGATCTTCATAAAATTCTAAAAGAACCAACTTTTTCAGGAAAACTATCAAATTCATTGTTGTAATCATTCAACGTTGAAGATATTTAAAAAAATTTGTCTATCGTACATATGCTGATCATGTTGTTTTAGACTTTAGCACTATCAACGTTATAATCACATTTTGTGATTACAGTAGAGCGTCCGAATGTCAATAATCGAAACGTCAAAAATCCGGACGCGTTCCGAGGCACCCCTGCAAAAATATTGTTTTTGCAAATTCCAAATGCGTTGTTAAAAAATATTCTACTGTACATTTTGTTACGCCATAGGCCAAAACCTTTTTGGAAGTACCTTTTCCTCGCTTCTTTCAATCACTCAAATCTGATTCAACAAATGAAAACTGAAAAAGAACTTATTTTTAAACAAATCTCTCTTTATTCGCTCCACCATATCCAAAAATTCCCTCCCGTTTCCCCAAAAATAAATTCAACCAAAAGTTAGAAGCATTATTTATTTATTAAAATAAAAATATAAATAGTTATTCAATACCTGATTTGCACCCTTTTAAGTTACTCCCTGCATTGACAATGACTGGCCTTTTGGAAAATCCCAGCCTGCTTAGTTTCTACCAAGAAGTATAAACAAGAATATATGTCACTCAAAGAAGTTATGCTATTTTGGACTAATATGTCGGAGATATGGAAACTATAACTTACAACTTTAAATTTTATTTTTAGGTACATAAATTGATTCCATCAAATATTTTTATTTAACAAAAAAATTAGTTATTTAATTTCTTTGAATTAAAAGTGTTTAGGGTACTTGATTAGTAGCAGGGCTCTATTAACAAGGGCTATACCATTTTGCTCATTTACGGTGACCCAGTATCGATAGCCTATGACGTCACTGCGATGTCAATTGCGAAGACTACAGCAGCGGACTCCTTGTAAAACAGTACTTTCTGAAGAGTGGAAAAGAACAATAATAAGTGATTTTGAAATCGAGTTCAAAGCTATCCATGGGGAAGGAAATTCTTTTTCAAAAGAAAAAATATCATTAAAACATTGAAGAAAAGACTGGTCGAAAAGTGAGTTTCAAAAAGGAGCGAGGATAAAAAAGTTAAAAGTGGCTTCAATCAAAGAAACATTTAAGTACTCCGCAAATTAGACAACAATGAACAAATTAAATAAAAGATAGCATATTTCTTTATTGTAAAGTAATTTTTTTAATTAAATATTAAACTAATTTTTTAAACGTAATTACGATTTTCTTTTTCCAACATTGATCTCTAATTTTATTTCTTTGAATGTACTGCAACGACTTACCGAAGTCCGTTGCCTAGAGCTAGACTAGTTGCGCGCATGCGCGTCAGAACCGACCTTCAAGTTTGACCTACAATTAGAAACCAGTATAGTTCCGAGTCCCGACCTATCAACTACACGCAAGCAGCAGGTCAAAGGCGTCCGTCGGCGACGAAGTTCTACGCTCACTCTAATCATTCTAATTATGCCATAAGCAAAGTAAATTAACTTTTAATTATAATCGGTAATCGTGTAACGGACATTATAGCCAAACGGGCACTCGTAATGAATATTTAGCGGTATTAAGTTTGGTTCGGTTATAGACCTATCGCGGACTACTGGTGACTAGTGAATAGATTAAGTTAAAGTGATATAGTTTAGATTTATATATAATTAATTAAGCGCTTGTTAAAAGCTGGCAGAATCGGATTTGCAGGGTTCGGGTAAAGGCAGTCGGTTAAATTAGGGTTAATGATCAATTAATCCCTCTGGGCATCTGGGTATCGTCCATTTTGCATCGACAGTTCCAGTCGCGACTTCCATTAATTTTCCAAGTCGGTGCAAAAACACGCTGACTAGGGATTCCCAAATAAGATCAAAGGGATAACTGGTACAGTACATAGTAATGATATTATTTTTTAAACGTTAGTCTCCATTTTAACTTTTTGTGTCCTCTTCAATAAAATCAAATTTCAATTATAAATTATAGTTAGTTTATGTTTAAATAAAATGCTTACTTTTTTCTAGCTGGCATAATTACCTGGGGACAAGTGATTTACTATATTAATTACCTTAAAATAACAATATGTACATAAACGTAATGGATAAGGATGTAAATATTCCAGTATCAAACAACAATACTCCGGGAGTGGCAGCGCGTCACCGCCTCACGCTCATTTAAAAACAATTTCATAATGATGTAATAATTTTATCACAAATCGGTGAATTGAAATGTTTAGATCAATTCATTGGCTACAACTGTCCCGCTGGAAGTTTGTTTGTAACCCAAAAATAAAACATTTCCTCGCTTAGTAACTTTTCCATGTCAGGCAGTGATAATTCTCAAATATTTTCAATTATTAAAATTCGAAATACCTGTTACAATAAAATTTTGAATACTGTTAGAATCCGTACATTATGAAGATTAAGAATATCTAAGTTTTATTTTACTGAAGCTTTTCCGTCGAGCTACAACAGCGAGTAAACGACAGCGCACACAAGGAGTCCTCTGTGACATTTTTAGAAATACTGTAGACTTATTCTGCTTATTAAGGGGGGGGGGCGGGCGGTACTGCTTGTCCCATCCGTTTTGCAAACAAAAAGTAAATAATTTACTGTGACCTTACATAAAGGTATTTTTGGTCAATTTTTTATGGTAGGCTTAGGTACATTACATAGTTCATAAACAAAATTTTACCAATGATTTTTTTAAACCAAAACGTTTTTTTTTAATTAAAAAAAAAAATAATCGATATCAGAATATCCTATTTACCTCATAACTCCCCCCCCCCCCCCCCTAAACCTAAACTGAAAAAGTAAAAAGTTTTCCTGGTTTTTAATGACTAGTAGAACATTTTGAACCAGAATTACCTTAGTACACTCAAAAACAGGTTTTCAGGAAATTTTTTTTAATGCAAAAACTAAAAAATCTATGTTTTTGCATTTAAAACGTCATAAAAAGTATAAACATTTTAAACTCGCCACATTGATTCTGGTTCAGATTGTAGCCATAGATGTCATCAATAACTGATAAAAATTTTATAGCTTTAGGTTTAATAGGTTTTGAAATATTTAGGAAACAATAATTTTAAAAACACTGGTTTCGCTTAGATTTTTTAGACAGTCATTAGAAACCAGGAAAACTTTATTTTTTCAGCTTATCTTTAAGGGGAAAAAAGTTATGAGGTATATAGGATCATCTGCTCTCGATAAATTTTTATTGTTTTAAAAGTAAAAAAAAAAAACGTTGTGGTTTAAAAAAAAACATTGGTTGAGCAGTTTCAAAAAGATAGAATGGTTAAGAAGCTAAAAAGTCTCTTTACGCTCCGCTGAACAAAAAAAAAGGTTTTATCATTCAACTCAACCGTAAAAAAAGAAAAGAAAATGTCAAAGAAGGCCGTACCTGGTGTCCTGAATATTGGTCAAACTATTCTTTCAGCTCATCAAAGAGGATTCAACATAAAGAAACTAATGTCGCATGAGTTAGCACCATTCCCACCAAGTCTTTCATTAGAAAACGGACACCCGAAAAAAAGTGTAAAATCAGACCTAATGCATGCCATTGAAAAAGACTGTGAATGTAGTGCAAGTTTAGAATATGCACAGTCTCTTCAAAACCAAATACATATTTTCGATGGCATCGCTCTTATTCAAGGCATTGCAACAGGCGTGATAGCTAAAATGAAAAGTTTTGGCGATTTGACTGCCTACCAAATGACACAAATAGACAAGATTTTACAACAGACAACTAGGATTCGAGTAGATATAGTGTATGACACTTACGATGATTCAACAATGAAATATGTCGAGCATGAAACCAGAACTGATGAAAAGTCTCCGTTGATTGTCAACGTAAACAACGAGTCAACGAAACTACCTGCTCAATGGCCACGCTACTTATCACACTCTGAAAATAAAAAGAAATCAATCCAGTTCATTTCGCATTATGTGTTGAATAAAATCCATGTTCCACAAGATAAAAGCCTTTATTTATCAGGATGTTTTCTCGACCCGACATTATGTTTTTGCAAAGATGACAAACAAATCATAAAAGAAATATTGACTTTAAAAAGTAACCATCAAGAAGCTGACACCAGGATGTACCTACATGTCCAACATTGTCTTCAAGCAGACGATGTGAAGAAACATGTGCTAATACATAGTCCTGATACTGACGTGTTTGTGCTTGGCATAAGGTTTTGGGACAGTTTTAGACAAGAGTGGCTATCAAGGTTTGTGGCTAATTGTTGGCGTAGGAACAAAGAAAAGAAGTTTAAGTTGCCATCAAGTAGCAGAGGTCCTAGGCAAGAGTTTTTGTAAGGTGTTACCAGCTCTACACTGCTTGAAAGGTTGCGACACAACAAGCAAGATAACGACAAAAAAAAAAAAACTGCTTACAAGTATGCCAAAACGGATGCAGAAGAAATTTGTGGTATTTTGCAGCTTTTAAATGAACGACAACTATCAGATGATAGTGTGACAAAATTATAATCATTGTATTTGAAGTTATTGAGAAAAAAAGGAGAAACTTGCAATGAAAGTCGCTACATCCAAATAACAACAAACCCTTCTGCGTCAATGATATAAGCAAACTGTCTTGCACAACAGACAGTTACAAATTACATCTTTTACGATGTAGTGCCCAACTGTACTATTGTGAAAAGTCCCTAAGTGCTGAAATCGAACCTTTAGATTTATTAAAGTACGGATTTTTCCAAGATAGTTCTGGAAACTTAAACCCTCTTTTTATGGAAATGTCCCCTACTCCTACTATGTTACTTAAACCATGCAACTGCAAAAACTGCTCCAAGGCAACTTGTGGCTGTTTTTCCAATAACTCTTCCTGCTGCTCCTACTGCAAATGCTATGGCAATTGTAAAAGCCCAAAAACAACGCTATCACACATAGAAGATGAAAATGAAATCGAAGAGAATGGCTTATAGAATCTGCAAAACATTGTTTAATTGACTCTCTATCTTAATCAAACATCTCATAAAAGTTTATTTTAATTTTAAACACAATATAAGTTATTTTTGTTTATTTGAATTAAGTGTATATAGTAGGCTACGTGAAAGTTTCAAAAACAATCAAGTGATAAAGTTAAGGCTGAAGAATTCATTCTCACAAGAGGAAATTCCATTTATAAAATAACAAGTAAGCAATAAAATACGATAATACCTTTTTATATGTATAAATATGTAGTTTTTTTAAGGTATAATGTGGCACGTTGTTATGGTTTAAACAGCAAAGGACCCGTTATTTTGAGTTTAAAGTACATATTAAAAAAGAAAATGTTAACCGACTTAATTTATATTACGGGTACATGGTTTTTGCTTGTAACATTTTTCGAAGAACATAATGTGTGTAATAAAATGCCGTTTAGAGCATGTTTCTATCATGTTTACTTCACGAGATATGAACACTTTTATAGAAAGGGCGCGCCCCCGCGCTACGCCCCACTACCCCGGAAACCTCGCGTATACAGAATATTTTGAAATAAATACTATTTGATGAGTGATGAAATAACATAAAAATATATTGATTAATAGTATAATATAATTTAATAGTTATTAAATCGTCATAAGTTATTGCAATAATAAATAAAATATGGTACTTTTAAAGATATACATACATTTCTCGATTTCCTTTGCAGATATGGGATTTTTGCTAATGACATTTTTTGAAGAACATGTGTTTAATAAAATGCCGTTTAGAGCATGTTTCTATCACGTCTCGTTCACAAGATTTTAGCGCTTTTATAGAACGCGCCCCCACGCTACTTCCCCTCTCCCCCCCAAGTTGTGCACCTGCTGAGAGGGCGACAACATCGGTTTTGGTCATCTTCAAGGTGCCCCCAACAACAATCAAAAGTCAAAATGCGTTACACTTTCAGTGCATACTCAACCCCCTATAGATGCCGGACTAAATAAAAAGAGCAGGAAGGCAGGAAGTATTTCCTTAGGTACCCTTCCCCTTACATCATCCTATTTACTTTTCCCACACAAATTTCGTATGTGTATTTACTAACTTTCACTAACCTGGCGATTAACAATACAATGTTAAAAGAATACAAAACCTAAAACTTTAAATAAAGTATGATTAAAGCAAGATAGTATTTTCATTGTATTTGGATAACCTAATTATTATTATTTATTATTCATAATGTATGGTATTATGTAGTCACTGTATTGGACCTACGGAACAGCCAGGATCGCACCAAACCAATGTCAAAATGTATTCATTACAGGAATTACCTTCCTCCTGACTAAACAAAGGATCGTACAAAAAATTTGTTCAAATAAAAAAGTTAATTCCACTCATTATCAACAACTTTTTCGCAAAAAGTTTTCTTTTTGTCTTAAAATACAAAAATTTCTCGCTTTGAAAATTTTTGTTGTCATCACTTTTATTTTATAAAAAAACTTAGTAAAATTTTCCATCACAGAGTTATAACATTTTATAAATTTTATGAAACAAAACCTTACTTATTTATAGATATTTGTCATATTTTTCTCTAAAATGTGAAATACTTTTTTATATAAAGGTTGTAAGCAAGTAGTTAAAGTTATATATTTTTTTTTTTTGTTTTTAAAGGCGAAAAACCTAGGTGGTTATCATTGCCTGTAATAAAGTTATAAGAATGTGAGCGCTGTCCATTTCCTTAGTTAAATGTTATCGGTTGACCTATTTTTTTGTGGAATTGGTTGTACCGCCAAGGCAGGTTTAAGGAGAAGTAGAAGGGATAACACGCCCATTAGGCCAAACGCACTCCTAGTTTGCTCGAACTGTATGTAACTCCGGTTGTAATTTTACTTTCCAAGAGCATCAACAAAATGATTATTCAGTTAAAATCCTCATAATATTGGTCCAACAAAAAAATCAACATCAAACAGTGTTAATCTTTTTATTTTATTGACTGTTTACAAATAATTCCATTCTTTATTGTACTTTAACTTATTCCTTAGCACCAGAAGTGTACCGGTACTGTACTTGAATAATCTACTGTTCACAGACTTAGGGCTAGTGTTTAGTTTTGGTTGAAAACTGGGCTAAATCACGGCAACCAAAAAATATACTATTCTTTAACTGCTGCAGCCTATTGGACTTGAATATCTTATGGTACACATACTTAGGCCTAATGTTTTGTTTTAGGTTGAAAACTAGGCTAAATCACGGTAACCAGAAAGTACTATTCTTTTACAGCTGCAGCCTATTTGACTTGAATATCTTACAGTACACACTTAGGCCTAATGTTTGGTTTTTGGTTGAAAACTAGGCTACATCACGGTAACCAGAAAATACTGCTCTTTTTACATCTGCAGCCTGTTGTACTTTAATATCTTAATCTTACTGTATGTACACATAGGCATTGTATTTGGTTTCAGGTTTAAAACTGGACTAAACAATGGCATCCCGAAGAGATAAAATAATGGAAGCATTAAAAAAAATGCAATCAAGAAAAGAAAACTGTAATGAATCAGTTGAAAAGTGTGTAAATAACCCGTTAACTGTAAATATCAAAAGTGTAAATAGATCTTTAGCTAGTTTAAGTGATATCATTCTTGGTACATAGTACTGTGTCTGCAAGTGAAATGTTCATTTTAAGTGAAACTGGATCTGTTTCTAGACTGGACACAAACATTCATGAAGTAACCTCAGTGTCCGATTTCCCTGAACTGGTCTTTACTTGTAATACTCCAATTATAATAGTTGTATGCTCTAAAGAGCATACAGTTAGTTTGAATAATGTAGATGTTATGGCCAATTAGGATTTAATGATGATTCAGGGGTTGTGGTGCCTACCACAACTGAAGAACCAAGCAACACAACTTCTCTGGATGATAGTGCTCTAAATAATAGCATGCAGTTGGACCTAGGCATGCTAGAAAATGATATTGATGAATTTTTAAGTAAACACGCTAAAGAACAAGAAGGCCTAGATGAGTTGGTTCCGCAGAATGACATTTCTGAATTTACAATGGGAAGTTTTAATATTTCTGAAGTACAAAGTGACGAGGTTCAGGAACATGAACAACCTGAAGAACAAACAAGGAGAAGGCCTAGTTGCTGATCAGATGATTATACAGGGTGATTATCCTGAAGATGCAGTCGAAAGGTTTAATAATACTGAAGTCCAAGTTGACAAAGTTCAGAACAATGATGAAGTAGCACAAGTTGATGAGCAAACAGTTGAAGCACATCTTCAAGCCGATGAAATAAATCAAACTACTAATAAAAGAAAAAGAAAGAAACGTCATCCTGTCCTTGCAGAAGAATGGACAGTAAACAAAAACAAACAAAAAAAGAGAAGAAGGTAAACCATATTTGGGTAAAAAAAATATTAATGGAGAATGGAACTACACCATTGCGAAAGAAGAAAAAACTTTAAAAGAAAGATGCAATTGCAATAGAGGAGAAAAGTCAATAATGAAAGAAAATGATCAAAGTCGAAGGCAATCAACTTATGGTATTTGTATTTTTTGACTGTAAATGAAGTAAAACTAAGAGTGTGTAAAACAATGTTTTTGAACACCCTCAATGTGGGTGAGAAAGCATTCTGAAACTGGAAAAAAAAACTTCAGCGAGGATAAAAAGGATGGAAGATTTAATTAATGATGATGAAGGCAGGGTCTTAAACCTAAAAGAACAAACCAAGAAAATGAAGAGGCAAAATTGCTTTAAACAATTTTTTCGACAGTTTGACCAAAATGGAGTCACATTACTGTAGCAAGTCTACAACAAAACTTTATTTAGAGCCGAATTGGACTTGTAAGCAAGATCTTTACAGGAATATTATAGATGGAGTAAGGAGCGTAACAAGAAAGCAATGTCTTACTTTGTTTTTTCCAACATATTTTTAGACAAAAACTTAATATTAATCCTATTCAGACCTAAGAAAGATGAGTGTGACACCTGTGTGTGCTAGTTATAAAGTTGGCCAAATTCCAAAAGAGGTTTATGACACTCATCTCAAGAAAAAGGATGAAGTGTGACTAAAAGTTAGGTTAGAACCTTTTAGGTATTTTTTTATTATTATTTTTGCATATCTGTTAGCTCTACCTTAGCCTGAGTCGAATAATAAAGTTGCGCCCTTACTTAAACTAAGACTAGGTGCCTGTAGAGCAAAATAGACGAAGGACAAAAATTTAGATAAACCCTAGGATATACTGCTACAAAAAGGTCTTTTTGAATTATTCTATTAATAGGCTTAGGCACTTATTTATAAAATACAATTCAAATTAAAACACAAAAATCTAAATAAAAAATTTAAGCATAGCCTAAAGGATATTACAAATCCTTTTTTGAGAGATAAAACAAACTCAATGTTTTGATTCTTCAAGTGATGTGGTGTTTTATTAAAATCTAGGCTCAGACCCCTTGATTATCTGGCTCATTTAGCCTACCAGAATTCGAGGATCCAAATCGTCTTCATCAGTTTTATCTCCAGATTAATTGTTTGAAGCCATAACTTTAAATATATTAAAAATATTTTTCTTGGTGTTCACGTAACCTTGACCTTATAAAACAATAATTATTCAAGGAAGACTCAAAAAGAAGCTACAGCCTAGCTTACAAAATATGAAATTTAATTGCATTTTATAGGCCAACTGTTAAAAATTCATTATAATATTAATAATTTATGAATACCGGGAATGACACATATTAAACTAGCCTATCTTTAACCATAAACAATTCATGTTTACAGAACCAGCGCTATTTTAACCTATCACCTGACAGCTGACACTGATTATTTGATTAATAGATGAAACACGAAATGTATTAAACTTTTCAGGCTAAACAAAAAATACAGTTTTGAAAATATTTTCGTAGGTAGCAGCACCTTACGGGACATAATTTACAGGTTCACATTTATTTATTGATATTAGTATGTAGGTAGCAGCACTATCCAGTCTACAAAAAAAAAATAGTATCAAATTAACGTTCCAGGTGGCAGCACCTAATAATCGCCATTAAAAAAAATTAACCTAACAGCGTATTCTAGTAAAGAAAGCAACAACTATTTCGTGATAGTACATTTAAAA
>JAGFPH010002146.1:54742-67357 GCA_018207615.1 Philaenus spumarius
GGAGAGCACTCCTAAGGTGGGAGAGAGATCATGCAAGGATAACTTGGAAACCAGCTTAGTTACTTTAGCAAATTACATGATGTGCAGCATCAAAACAAAAATAAGCGGACTCTAACTTTTATCGCCTTACGATTCTAATTCATTATTAAACGTCTTGGTTTTCCAAAATTATAAAACGAAAATGAAATGACTTAGAAGAAGTAACTGTAGGGGGGAGGGGGGTACTAAGGGAGGCTATAGATGAACAGTAATATTCTGAAACAGTTTTGAAGGGATTCAAATACAACATCAGATTTAAATTAAACGAAGCACGTTTTCTGGTTATGTTAAAAGTAAATTTCAACCCGGAGTAGAGACTCTGTAATCGACTCTGTTATGCTAATTTTGAAATTTGAATTCATACACTGACTATGTTCTTTCAATAATTATACATTAGTATGGAACAGATTTTGACAGTGATATTTCAAATGAAAATAATTATTAGAGTTACGAAAACCGACAAATTGATGAAAGTGATTACTGTCTGACTGGGAACTTTACTTCAGCATTTGTAAGACTAAGTTTTATTTGAAATAGTTATTATTGATGTCATGTAGCACTATTTCCAAATCGCATTGTAAGTTATCTAAAACACCGCCCGTAAAATACTAAAGTTTAATGCCACAATAACCCCATTCAATCAATCTTAATATTTTCCATGAATGCTTGTGCCTGTAATATTTCAACTTCAATTATACTTTTTTTGTGACTTGAAGAAAAAATTGTATATTTCAATAACTCATAGAACGTTTAACCCTATGTTTTTCTCCAGTGTTTTTTCCATTCTCTGTCCTAGGAACAAAGTTAGGATATTAAGACAAAATAAAAGGTACCAGAAACTGGCACATACTTTCTCACAAACATATTTAAATTATTTAACAGGTTTACTGTGACTTCATAATTAGTTGTAATTAAGTAGGAGAGGGGATACATTAAAGTAGTAGAGTAACTAATAAATATTATTATTATTACCTAAACGAGAATTTTTAGAAAGATGCGGTTTTTTTGCATATGGAAGGGTACATTAAGGGCCAAATTTTATCAAAATCGTTAGAGCCGTTTTTTTAATAAAAAATTAATAACTGATTTTTGTGGGGTTTTTGGCCAATAACAGGGTTGTGTTTCAAAATCTTTTTCCGAGCATACATGCCTAATTGACATGTTTGGTGCAAATTTATTCGAAATCGATCGAATAGTTTTCTCTCTAGCCTAGCTTTGTATACATATAGACAGATAGACATACAGACAGACATTTTGTAAAAACCACTTTTTTGGTCTCAGGGGATCCCAAAACGGATATTTCCACAAAAATCTCAACATAGATCACTATACTTTCTCTATACTTACTGCAGTATAGTGAGAAAGTAAAATTAAGTTGCTGCTATCCTAAATAAACCATATAAATGTTTTTGTGTTTGGATATTTCCCACTTTTAATAAATTAATAATTATTAGGTCGTACTACTCATGGATAAAATGTGATGAGGTAAGTAAGACGTACAGAATACCAGTACAAGGACTCTAGTCAATGAAAAACAAACATTCTTGCCAGACGGTTTCTCTAACAGGAAAATAATTTTTATAAATGTTTGGCACTCTAGGAAAATTGTATATTATAAATCTGTTAAGGACTTTCGATTTTGTGACTTCAATAAGAGTCAATAAATAATCGTGAAAGTACACCTTTACTATTTATTTAAATTTAACAATAATTATTGTAAAGACATTCAAATATTTTTATATTTAAAATACAAATAGTATGTATGGATGCTTTTGGTACGATTTCCCAATTTTAAGTTGACGAAAACATTTGCCATTTCGTTAATTAGTAAAATGGTTTTAGTTGATTGAAATTATTAGGGTAACCTAAAGTTTCTATGTTAGCTAGCTGGTAAGGAAACCATATAAGCCCAGGACCCGGTAATGTCACTGTGTAGACAGTTGAAGGCGATATTCGAAATAATATTCTCCGTGAACTTCAAGACTTCGTCTATTGTTTAGTAAACCATTGTCAATGGATCAAATGACATTGGTTAGAACTTTCATGAATGTATAATACATCCACTCTTCTCTGTTTGAAGTTATCATTTATTAATAACTGAAGTTCGATTTTATTATTATTAATTATTCTAACATTTGCTATCATTTGTGTGTTAAACTTAATATAGGATGTTTCGGGAATACGAAACATCTCCCGTCATCAAGTGACTAAATCTAATAGAATATAAACCTAGAGATCTAGGCCTTTGTAAAGAAAACAGCGTAAACCTAACGTATACCACTAACCTTAAGCATCTAACCAGAGCTGAAACTAAGTCAAAAACACAAAGGTGACAAACACAGAAAATAAAAACACACACACCTGACGGCAATCACTAGCTGGCAGACTGGAGTCAGAACTGACCGGGTGCCGAGTTAGTGGCCTAATGTTCATTTAAGTTTAGTTTCTTAGCCCACGACCGTATCAAAACCCCACGAGAAGATTTAATAGATACAAGTTCAGCCTGTTTTTGATTAGTAATAGCATTGTATTTGGATAACCTAATAGAACTCCGATCCAATGCAATATTTTGTTCCACTGGAAATTCTACGATAGTGGCGTTATCTATTGGGGAAACGACGGAAGCTGTATGCAACACCAATGCTATCAATGATTTCTCCCTAGCGCTACCTCGCGGCGCGATCATGTACTACTTTCGCGACAACCTTTTTTCCGGCACACAGCCCCCGTATGGACGCAAGATCTATTTATTATTCACGATCTATGGTATTAGGGATAATTTGATCTAGTTTTAGTTCTTGTTTTAAAAATTGCAGCCATAATGGCCTTACTTCTTTGTTTCTTTAACTGATAGGGTTGTCCTCTTGCTTTATGTACGAGGCTTCAATTATTTTACGTTTGTATAAGTTACTTTACCGGTGTATAATATTTGTCCCTTTACAGGGGTCTACTCGTAATTTTTCCAGTACCGGAACGCTGCCTGAACTGACCGGACGTGACGGACCGGGAGTTGTTTTGAAATTTTTACTTCTAAAACCCATATTGTACGTATCTTTGATGAGTTTAGGGGTGCAGATAATATGCTTACATTTGTAAGCAATGTAGCCTACATATGTATATGTAACTATTTTGCTATTTATATATAGCACATTGAAAATTTTAGAGACACATATTATTTTAAGCAAATACTTGGCAAAATGTCTCTTATTTAGTCAATAGGCTTTATCAGAAATTTAAATCCTCGGTAAAAGACTGTAAACCTAAACACATTTTATGTATATCAAGAAATGACTTTTCTTATACAAAAACAATTCAACACAATCAAGCTTTACCACGAGAACACAACACAGACGCACGTTAATGCATTATTCTAACGACACTCTAAAGTTACAAAACTAAACATCACAATGAAAACGTCGTAGTGACCAGCCACTTTTTAGTGTTTGGTAGTTCGCGAGAGATATCATTTACCGGGCACATGCGTGCACAAGCCCAGGCGCAGTTGCATGTTGCTGAGTACTGTCAACGCAAGCAGACAACCTGCTAAACAGTATTCTGTGTTATGCTCTCATTTGGGATATTTATTTTGTAATTAATTAATCGTGAAATTAAGTGAGATATTCGATAAATATCAATCACGAAATGTGGTCAAAATTATATCATGATTTGTCTTATTTTGATTACATTAATCTCATCATCAATATGTTATAAACTTTTTCATGCCGAAAAAGTTAATAATATAAAAGTTTAAGCATCGCTGTTTTTTTAAACCAGCTGTTTTATTTATAATATGTAGCAACATATGTTTGAATTAAAATAGGCTGCAGTAAACCTTTTTCACTGATTTTCCTTTGTGTTTGTTTTTATTTTGTCAACCTAACCTAAGAAATTTGTTGGTCGGGAAAATAATTACCTGCTTTTAAATTTGCTAAGTTGGTTGCTGTTGTAATGAATGTAAAAAAAGCATTCAACAACGTGTGTGCGTTCAGTACTGGTCACACATAGAATTGTGTTGTAAGGATTTTGTTTTGATTCAGCTGTTTTATCCCGTTATAGGAATAGAAGTGAACTCCATATTTTGATAATTTCCAGCCCTTAAATCAATATTTTAAAATCTTTTTTAGTGGACTTCTACATAGTGATATGAAGGTACCCTGCCTAATTTTAAGTTTCTAGCTATCATAGTTTTGGATGTACGTTGATTATACGCTCCATGGTACGTACGGAATAAATATCTCTATCGTGACCTGCGAATTGGCCTGGTAACGGAGGAGATGAAGAGGTTTGCATCTGGACATGACAAGCGATTGCGGAAGCTTGTAAATCCTGAAATGCTAAGTGTACTGGATGTAGGCGGTGACATCCGTCGCTTTAGCAGAAAGAAGCCTCATGATCGGATGACTTAATGAAGCGGAGATTTTTTTAATTCTCTCATACGCATCGAATAAGAAAAGAAAATCGTTTGTTGGTCTGGTGGACTGGTTATGATAAACGGTGGTGTCTTTCGTGGGTAAAAATCCCACACTGCCGTTGCGTGCATTGGTGTCTTTTTGAAAATGTTCACCTCCCGGGGGGAAAAAGAGTTGATTATGAATCAGTCGGTCAGGATGTCTTAATTTAGATATACTATCACGCACCATGTAGCAATTTAAAAATAAACATTTTATACACAGATGTTCTTTGTCTATGTTATAAGATTTTAAAATACAAATAATTGGAATACAGTTTGCACAGCAGAAACTGCTTGTGTTTTTACCAAATTGTAGAGTTAACAATAATTATAGCCTAGGAAAAACATTTGGTAGATATTGGTAACCTTGCACATGTTTATAAGTTAGATTAAAGTTATTCTAAAGTGAACACAAGAAAAGAGACAATATTATTAAACTCCTTATTTACTTATCCATTATATTTGTAAATTTGTTTATCCATTTTCTTATCAATCAATTTTCTTTTCATATTTCACTGTCGCAATTTTGTTTTGTCAGTATCCGCTTATATACCTGTAAACATGTACAAAACCAATCAGCTAAAGGGGTTAAAGTATAAAACCTATTCATTAATTAAATACACATTTGCTTGAATAATTCCTGAACAAATTTTCCTGAGATTAATTTACTTTTAACGTAACGAGAAAACGTGCTTTGCGTAATTTTAACGAACTTACTGTATTTTCCTTGCTCTAGAAGAGCGTTTCCTTTTTATTAAAGAAGCAATGTTTAAATAAGACCATAGGCGAAAAATCGAACACTAGTTTTCGAAATACAACAAAGACAATGAACACTGCTCCTCTTTTCCAACCAAATAACCACGTAAAAAATATTTCTAGAACAAAACACAATTACTACGATATCTACCAAATTGTTTGAAGATTTGGTAAACTCATTAAGAATGGCATTTTCTGTATCTTGCTCTAGAAACTCTATGATACAGGACTTCATAGAGGAAGGGTTAAAGTAGAAGAAATATAAAAATTTGTAAATCTCACAATATTGGTGACACAAGTAAAAGGAACGTTTATTAGCTAAACAGCTTATTTTTCTGAAGTGAAGCAACTAACTAAAACAAACCTTCGGCCGGAAAAATTTTAATTCTGGCTGAGTATAGGAAACTTAATCCAATAAACAGGGTGGCTCTTGAAGAAACTGAGAAACCTTCAGGGCGAATTCTACTAGTGAAAATAAAGAAAAAGTTCATATAAACATTGGTTCGGAAATATTTATTTTCCCAGTCATCCACCATCTTAATGTCAAACAACATTTTTTAAAATTATTTCTGTAACTTAAAAGATAACTGGGTTTATTCACTAAAAACTGAAATTTTTTATCTTGATAGAATGATTTATTAATATAAAATTAAATTATTTTTTTTTATTTTTAAGTTTTTTGTGTTAAACAATATAATGAAAGAATTCTCTTTAGGCATTACCAAGATAATGATACTACGTAAATAATATTTGGCCCTTTTTAAAATGTATTTTAATTTCTTTTTATTTTGAAATTATTATTATTTATGTATTTAAGTTTTTTCTTTAAGTCCCATTGTTTGAAATACTTAAAAGTCTCTGAAATTCATAATTTCAGGGTGATTCCATCATATGTTTTTAATGTACCCGAAGGAGATTTTCTACAGATTCCTTCGGTGACTACATAATTCCCACGACGACGTCTATAGTATCACTGCATAAGTCTGATCTTTTTTGAGACATTTAAAATGATATATTTCAGTAATGTTTTTTTACTACAGAAACAGTGAAATCATTGCGAACAACTGAGACCGGCCTGCTTCAGACGACCGCCTTAGGGTAAAGGAGGGTAAGAGTACGCAGTCGGGGTAAAGCCGCGTTTACACCGGAGTTGTCAACATGTTGCCAACAAGTTGAGGCCAGTTTTAAGAAAATTTTGACAACTTTTGGATGTTGCCAACATGTTGACAACAAAAATTTCGTTTCCCGTCGGTTGTCGGTAAAGATAAAAGAAAGTTGACATCAAAATTTGTCAACATGTTGGCAAAAAATTTTGTTGCCAACATTTGGTGTAAACGTGGCTTAAGGGGGCGCTACCCTGTCCGCCATATTGAATCTGATTTCCATAAGAGCAATGCTACAGAATAAGTCATTTTTTTCTGTTAATTCGTTTAATAAAATAAAAAATTTGGTTTCATTTTTAGGTACTGTCATATGCGGATGTTGATTGCTAAATACATTTTCAAAAACCGTTTGATTGTTTTCATAAACGTATGATACAAATAGTAAAAAATAGTAAACTTTATTAATTTTTTACTCAGTTGCAAAAAGAGATATTGCAAAAAACCTTAGCAATCAACACCCACAATCTATTTTACTTTAAGAAAAAAAATACAGCTTTCGTTTTTTGACAAAACAACACAAAAATATGCTTAATAGTGAAGGTATTTTTTTGTTATTTAACATTGAAATTGGTACCCAATATCGTAGTTTTGAATGTGGAGAGCCGAGCCTTAAGAGTACGCATCGACACTTTGGACTGTTGGTAGCACTGCAGCGAACTTTGGTTGTGACGTTTTAGTTTGTCTACCATAACAGTACATTACCCATATTGCCATCGGCTCTCGCCAATTTGCATGGATTTCATAAGATAAAACATACATTTACTACTTTGGTATGTAATATTTATAACTTCAAACGTAAGAGTTTTGATATACCTAAAGTAAGCATATTTTTGCTTGGTATTAAAGAAATGTACGGTAATAGTAACACAACGACATGGGTCCGAGCTCAATATCTGCACTGTGCTGGCACCTGTTAGAAATTCTGTAAATCATCACATGGAGGGTTAAGAGTCCGCAGCCCTGTGTACTCTTAGGCACCCTGCGTACTCTTGGCCTCACAGAAGTTACTTACCGTCAGGCAAACGTTAAAAGTGTTTAAAAAACAGAGTTTAATAGAATAACCCCAATTATGTATGTTCTATTATATTTATAAATTTTTAAACCATTGTTTGCGATCACTGCTATAGTAAAATTCACCTCAGAGTGAGGCGGAAGTTGAAGCCTATGGAGGGTCAGCACGGTCGACTGGTTTCCGCTCCACTTCTACCTGAATTTAAATTTTTTATAGTAGCGTTATGCAAACTTTTTTATAACAAGAAAATATAAAATAAATCACATAACGTTGTGTATCACGATCGTCTGTTTATTTTGATACCAAATTTGAAGTAAATCGGTAAATGTTGAGTAATTAAAAACGCCTTCAATAGTTCTTAGTCACATTAAAAGCTATGCCATTTAATTACTCAACATTTACCGATTTACTTCAAATTTGGTATCAAAATAAATAGACGATCGTGATGCACAACGTTATGTGATTTATTTTTATATTTTCTTGTTATAAAAAAAGTTTGCATAAAGCTACTATAAAAAATTAAAATTCAGGTAGAAGTAGAGCGGAAACCAGTCGACCGTGCTGACCCTCCGTAGGCTTCAACTTCCGCCTCACTCTGAGGTGAATTTTACTATAGTGCGTACTCTTAACTTCCAAGTAGGCTAAGAGTACGCAAATGACATGTTTTCTAAATCATTTTTTGTTCCTCCGTAAGCACCTATGCTTTCTCTGTCGCTCAAGACACCTTTAGTCAAAATGCCTCGCCTCGACTGTTGCAGTATGTGGCCTGCCTGCTGATGTCCAAAGGCTAGGATCTGGGGGGGGGGGGGTACCGAAGGCGAGCTGGGTATACGCCTAAGAGAGCTGCACACATTTTTGTAATGCTTGAATAACGTAAGTAGAAAAAGAGATATCATATTGAAATTGAAGTGATGCATCCTTCAAAGTACGTAGGTTGTGCCTGCAAAATTTTATCCAAATCGGTAGAGTAGTTTCGGAGAAGAGGAATTTACAAATTGTCCAAGAAAGCCGGGGAAAAGAGCTTCGCATAATTAAGAATTTTCAAGAAATGTTTTCAAAATTTAAAAATGTAATATTCAAACAAATCACAGGCCTACAAAGACCATTTTATTCGCTTTACACGTGCTTGCAAATAATGTAATTTCAAAATGATTTTCATTACTTATAGCTTTATAGTCAAAAAGTTCATCAAGAACTCAGTACTAAGTTTTCAAGAAGTTTGAAAGTGCAAGTTTGTATTATGCACATCATGTGCCACTTTAAAGTTCTAACGGTAATGGTTTAACCCATCTCACTGTTTGATTAGTTTAATAACAACTAAAGCAAACAAAACAATAAACAACAGTTGTTTTTCAAAGGTCCACTATTTCAACTATCTTCTGAAAATAAACATTACATAAAATTAGAGAAAATATTAGGTTTGATTCAACAAACAAGCTCTAGCGATAAATATCCAAATAAAGTATGCAATGCAGCTTGAAAACTAAATTATAACGTACGTATATCTCCGATAAATAGTAGTACTTGTGCAAATAATGAAACTACCGAAGAAAAGTCTGAATAACAAACAAAAGTATCCTTATTGGCACATGCAGTAGGCTGAAATAAAGAATTAAACTGCCAATTTGTAAGTTTGCAAAGTAAACAACCAAACTGTTTGAGTGATTGAGAATATCATTATTCCTTTATTTCAACTTTACCGTTAGACATTGACAGGTTCAGGTGAGTACCCTAGCTAACAGAAAATATGCCCTTAGATGTTTACCTTGTATAATTTAAACCAATTGAAAAAGTAGTTTTTGGTAGCTGGACATGTTTGTTTTTATTGTAGTATTCATGTGAAATTAAAGGGAAATCTGAAATTTATTTATGGAAATAAACAGCGAGTACAGCTTCGATTGTCCGTAACTTTTACGGGGTTGTTTGTCAGCTAAAAACAAGCAAATAATAAAATATAACATGTGTCCTATCTAGATCCGTTTTCTGTCCGTCCGTCTGTATGTGAGATTTACAAATATCTTAATATCTCAAAAACGGTTTAAGATATAATCATGAAACTGGGTAGGAATATTCATCTAAATTCGGTACACTTTACCTAACAAATTTGTTTTCCTGCAAAAATCCGTTTCAAAATGGCGGCAGTTGAAACTTTTCACGGTTAAATATCTAGAAAACTATAAATAAAAAAAATTTGGAAAACGATTGAACCTAAGGCCATCCCTGTAACTTCCCGCTAAGTTTAACTACAAAAGTATGATGAAAGTTTGATAAACACTATTTTTGGAAATTTTGAACTGCCATAACTTTTGAATGAATCAACCGATTTTTATGCGATTTGCGGCAATCGATGCAGTTTTTTAAGTCCATTGAAAGAATCAACAACAAAAATTTTTCAGATGAAAAGTTTCGGAGAAATTGAGGAAAAACACTTTTTTTGATTTTCTTTCGTTCACGATATCTCGCGAATGAATCAACCGATTTTTATGCGATTTGCGGCAATCGATGCAGTTTTTTGAGTCAATTGAAAGAATCGACAACAAAAATTTTTCTGATGAAAAATTTCGGAGAAATTGAGAAAAAACACTTTTTTTGATTTTATTTCGTTAACGATATCTCACGAACGAATTAACCGATTTTGACCGGACTGGTAGTGATCGACGTCGCTTTTCAAGGTTAAAAGCTGATTAGATTTTGGAATTGATCGGTAAACCGTTTAAAAGTTATTCCAAAAAAACCTGATTTGGAAAAATTTTATTTCTTAGTTTTTTCGAAATTTATCAGAACCTACCGGTCCGAATTAGTTGAAATTTTCAGGAAATGTAAGTTTGATGAAACTCTTTAGAACGCCGTTTGATAGGATCCAATCGGTTAAGCCGTTCAAAAGTTATAAGTGGGTCACATACTTACATACATACACACACACACACACCTACAAACAGGGTGACACCCTCTCGGGAGTGGTCAGGTAAGATTCCTAGGACCTCAAAACGTCGATATCTGATGAATACTCGATTTTCGAAAAACGGGGTGAAACCAATAACTTCCCGATTTTAGAAAATTTTCAATTTTCTTAGCGGGAAGTTAAAAAAGTAAAGTAACAGATTTTTTGACTACTTTTAAGATCAATCCAACGATATGTGGTTTTAATAATTAAGTCATAAATAACGAAGAAAACTCAAATTTAGTGAAAAAATGTATGTGTTTTTTTACTATTTCATTAATTTAGCCCCCGAATAACTACATTCGACCATGAAATTTGAGTTTTCTCCGTTATTTATGACTCGATTATTAAAAACCCTATAACGTTGGATTTTTCTTAAAATAGTCTAAATATTTTGTTAGATTATTTTTTTTTTTGTAAAATCTATAGTTTTATAGATATTTAACAGCGAAAAGTTTCAACTGCTGCCATTTTGAAACGGATTGATGCAGGAAAACAATTTTTCAAAGTAAAGTGTAATACATTTAGATGAATATTCATACCTCGTTTCATGATTATATCTTAAACCGTTTCTGAGATATTAAGGTATTTGTATAAATCACATACAGATTGACAGACAGAAAATAGTCGAGATAGGACACAAGATTTGCTGACAAATAATTCCTTAAAGTATCGGACAGCTGGATACCTGTACATTCTAACAATCTTGCGTAAGAAAGTGTTTTACAAGCATATGTTTTAAAACGCTTGGAAATTTAAAGTGTTATAATATTTAATATGGTTCCTCATTTTCCGAATTTGTACATTCACGTAGATGACACGACCTTTTACGATGGTTATTATCAACCTACAACTGTGTATAGCAAAGCGTCACCAATTTACGCTGTCCTATATATTTATAAATATAAATCTATTGAAAAAATGGTGTCCAGCAGTGACGTGACAAATTCGTCATGATCATTTTAATTTGAGACTCGACTAAGCGAACCTTGATGCATGAATTTTTTATTTCAGAATAAACCAGTCATGGATGACTTGAACAGCATTTGCCATTTCATGCTTCGATACTACGAAATAATTGCCAAAAATACAACATTCACACTATTGGATGGCAAACTCGGACTAAAGATTGCTAGTATCCTGGTGTATTACATAGTAATTGCTCTTTCGATCCTGTCAGGGATTACTAAACGATTTAGTAACGGTGATTACGTCATAGATGCATGCTTCGATATAATCGCTGGAACATGTGGCATTTCAGCTGCGTTTATACTGGGCAGCTTTAAGAAGGACAATGTTTATGCGTTATTTCATATATTATCTAACGATTTATTTAAATACTCCTTACCGTTATCAAAGGAGCAGTTGGCAATCAAAAATGTGGCCAGCAAACAGGCAAAGATGATTTTTTTCTATATCTCAATTACAGGAATTGTGGGGTTTGCAACAAGGGTACTGCCATCTTTGTTTTATACATTACAAACAGATGTCTTTGTGGAGGACTATATTCCACTACATTGCTCGTTTCCATTTTCTATAGACAGTGCATTTAAATACATTGTCGCTTACCTTTCCACCACTATATTTCTGCTGATTACATTTCTATTCTATGTTTTGGCTGCGTCGTTATTTTCCGTATGTGTAATATACGCGCGTATGGAAATGCGGATTTTGGCAAAGACAATAGAAGAGCTCGATACGAGGAGTGAACGTATGCAGACAATTGTTAAGATGGAATGTCTGACAAAAATATCGACCATAAATTTGACTTTACCAGTTGACAACTATCTACATGTCTGTATGGGGGAAGTAATCCAGCATCACAACAGGATAATAGAGTAAGTTATATATATGGTAAAATAATAGGTTACTTTCTTTGGTCTTATTTTGTTTTCTCAAATAAAAAACTTAAAATTCATAGTAGCTTCTGAATTACATAGGCGTAACCAGGACGACTATATGGGAGGGGGGGATTCGGGGCGGCAAAATAACGCGTTTTAGGCTTTCTAAAAGTATTTTAAAATGATATAGCTATTTATAATTTTTCCACTTCCAATTGTGATTCAGGCCTACTTTATAATAATTTCACCTGCTCTTGACTAGGCCTGTAGCTTATTATAGTGTAAAATATTTCAAGATAGAAGGTGCAAAACTGTATTGTTGTTTGCAATTAGTTACCTATTTATAAAAAGTTAGATGTTGATTGATAATATGTTAAAAATTTTCTAAAATGATAGTAAGAATTTTACTAGTT